>JAOBAL010000011.1:2792541-2809797 GCA_025212315.1 Batrachocephalus mino | reverse complement strand
GCTGGGATAGGCTCCAGCTTGCCTGCGACCCTGTAGAACAGGATAAAGTGGCTACAGATAATGAGATGAGATGAGATGAGACCAGACCAGGCCTAGGTCCAGGCTTTGGAACCTGGGCAGCAGGTTATGCAAAACTCCCTGCACAGCTCATCTGCAGTTTATGTTTGAGCTGGCAGAAGAGGGCGCTGCTTGCAAAAAAAAAAGCAAAAAAAAAAAAAAACCGAAGCACTTCGAGTCTTTGAGCTCCTGCAGACATGAAATCAGTGATCACCAGCCTTCCAGGAGATCCAGCTTCCTCCAGAACTCCGGTCCAAATCCATAAATCCGACATGTGCTTCAGATAATCAGTGGACTTGATTAGCCGGATCAGCTCTGCTGGGTTTGGATTGGAAATGAAATCTGTTGGAAGGAACAGAGCTGCATGGTGATCACTGAGCTGAGGTGGTGTTTTGTTTTGTTTTTTCCTTTTGACTTTTCACACGACACCATCTAAAGACGTTTTGTTTTATAAATTTCCTCATTAAAAGCTATGAACAGGCAAAAAATGTCAGAAAGTGAGTTCATGCAGAAAACTGATATGTTAAGAAGCTTGGACAGTAGAACTTTATCTATAACTATCCCTTCATACTTCTCAGGATTTTCCAGACTTGTGTAAGAGCAGAGCCTTCCTGGTGGCTGGACAACAAACAACAACAACCCGCATCAATTACAATGCATCATGCATGACGTCATTATTATGAATATTCTTATTGATAGTGTGGTACCATCAATGTTTGGTTTTACCTGTAGCGCGCGCGCGCGTGTGTGTGTGTGTGTGTGTGTGTGTGTGTGTGTGTGTGTGTTTAACCTGGGAAAATCTCTGTGCTGTGCTTTTAAAGCAAATCCAGTCCTGCACCTCACCTCACCCCAGTTTCGCACCTTGATTTCTGAGAGTACACACACACACACACACAAAACAGCCAGTATGGTTTACACACCACTCATAACACTAGATTGTTGTACAAATTATCAAGTTAGTCTTGTTGTGAAAATATGACACCCGGTAGCATCAGGGGAATCGGAGGAGAGGGAGAGTGACGTGCACTGGCGCAAACAAGTGGCTCGCGCGCCTTGCACTAAATACACCAGTGGAAATGAAATATGCGAAAATTGCGCTTTTTCCCCTCTCTCTCTCTCTCTCTCTGTCTCTCTCTCTTTCTTTCTTTCTCTCTCCAACGTGTGTGCTTGTAATTAGTGCATTTAAACAAAGCGCGGATATCCTGCTGGCGGTAATAGTCCCTGACATTTCTTTTCTTGGGTTAATAACAGACTGCGGATAAATGAATCAAATTGTGGCCCCAAATTACATAGCGACTTTAAATACGGGTCTGCATTGCGCGGCTGTTTGGGACCAAGGGGGGAAAAAACGTTTTATATGGTTATTATTGTCATTAGTCTGTTGATCTGTTTTACAAATGCCCCAGAAGTTTAGAGCAAGAGTGTATTTGTGATACAAATGTACTGCCTGCTTCTGGATATTAATTCCATCGACTTGTGGATAACTGTAAATGAAGGACAGACTGTGCGCAATCAGTGCGCAAAAAAAAAACCCTAACATTTAAACTGTTTTTTTGTTTTGTTTTGTTTTAAAGCAAACCCTTCGATCGTGGTCTAAAACAGGCAGGTCATCTCCAGAGGACAAAACTCAGGTCAAAACATTGAGTGTTTTCTCAATGTTTCATAATTATTTCTTGATGTGCCTCTTCTCAGGCTGTAACAGACCTGCGCAATTCCTTACCGCTAACAGAAGAGAGCAAATTGTAGCTTGTTGAAGTTTCAGGATTGAATTCTGGGGAAAAAAAAAAAGATCCTTTTGTGCTGGCTCGGACGGGGTCAGGCCATCCTCAGCAGGTTAAATAGACTTCTCAATCAACCTCTCCAGGCTCCTGAGTCCAGTTACCTGCAGCCCATTATCACCACCTTCGACCATCTGAGACTAGCTGATCACTTCAGAGAGGACAGGCTGGTGAGGAGGGCCCCCAGGAGCACTCGGATGAAGCCTTCTCTCAGTCACACCTCATGCGTAATTGATTATTATTTTAAGATAATGAGATTACACCATGTAGAATGTATTCCCAGAACGGGAATAACACCTATATTTGATTAAATGATTAGGGAAATTTATAGATTTTGGGTACACTTTTTGAAATCCAGTCCAGCAGAACTATCCAAATGGGAGGATGCATCCTAACACTTAAAAAAAAAAAAAAGAAAGAAAGAAAAAAGAAGTCCTCTAACAATAATAGTAATAATTATTGTTGTTGGTGATGTGGAATAAATTAGGGTTGGGTTCTTTTCAGAATTATGATATGTAATTTTTGGGTGAAAAGTTTTATATTATATATAAAATAATGATTTTTTTGATAATCATAAAATATTTGGGTATACATCAAACGTATGTTGTATAATAATAATAATAATAATAGTGATTAATCTAGGCTATTTTTTATTATTTAAAATCTCTTCTTATTGTATATTACTTTAATTACTCCACCAGTACAAATAAAACAGAATCATGAATTACACACAGCGCGCACGCAGTTGTGCCTCTGAATATCAAAGATCTGAGGTCAGAGATCATACTGTTTTATCTGATGGAAAAATGCTGCTAGTTTGGTGTGACTGAACAGTGAAGCCGGCTTTACTGGACTAGTGTGTGTGTGTCAGGCCGGTGAACTTTAAATGAGAAAACTGAAAGATCCCCCTTTTCCCCTGGGAGCCAATCAGATTGTCGCTCCACGTCAGTGCGGCGGAATGGAGAGAGGAGCTGCAGCGCTGAGGAGCTCCACACACACACACACACTCTCTCTCACACCCTCCTGAGAGAGAGAGACCTCAGGTTACAGGCGCAGAGGGAGTGTATCGCGCTCACACACGCTGGAACTTCACTGAAGGCGGAAGGCAGAAAAGAGGAAAAGAAGCTAAAATATCCAGAAAGACATAAAATGAGCAGTCAGTTCGAGGACGATGTGCGCGACAGAAACGAGTGTAAAAGCAAATCTCCGACTGTCCTCTCCTCCTACTGTATCGAGAGCATTCTGGGCCGGAGGAGCCCCTGCAAAGTCCGACTGGTGGGCTCGCAAAGTTTAACAGCGCGGCCGGAGCATGAGCAGCCTTCTGAAGGTACCATACACTCTCTCTCTCTCTCTCTCTCTCACACACACACACACACACACACACACACACACACACACACACACCTTAAGATCTGCACTCACGCTAAAGACGACATTTAATAATAATAATAATAATAAATTTCAGGAAGCATTTAAACCTCTTTGCAGCGACGTTCCTGGAGATGTTCGAGCAGTTCTGCTTGTGAAAGAACCCAAAGAACCACTAGAACACCCTGCTGTTTGATATCAGACAAAACTAGAACCAGATGATAATCTCGTGGACCTTCCCCCCCCAGCCTGTCTGGGTCAGATCAGAACCGCATCATTTTAAAGCTTTAAAGAAATCAGGATATCAGACCAACTCCAGGAGCTGTGTCTGGTTAACTATCTCACATTAAACATTGCGAAAAAGGATAACATTAATACCTAATAATAATAAATTGTATTATTATTATTATTAAAACATGTCTTTATGTCGGACTGGTTTTATTTCTAACGAGAAAATGAGACTCGAACTACACTGAAGTTGTTGTACTGTTTGAAGTGTTTAGGAGCTTAAAAGCAAACTTTTAAATCATGTAAAAATATTCCCTTCTTATGGAAATGAGAGAAATATTAAAAACGGCTTTACTATAAACTTTTGAGGAAACTGATGAATTGTAATATAAACAAGTTTGGTTTTGTTCGCTGTATTTTAAAAAAATGATTTTAGAAACATTTAGTTTCTAAAAAAAAAAAAAACCCTAAATCAGAGGTGTGTGTGTGTGTGTATGAATGAAATTATTTTTTTTTAATGGAAAAATGCTTTGCCCCAGAGTTAGCATGAGCTCATTTGCACCTGTGCAAGAGATAAACAGGAATAAAACTAGGCTTCTTCACGACTGAAAACATGCAGGTGTGCTCTTTTTTAATATGTTAAAATGTATATTATTATTATTATTATTTCTCAGTTTCCAGCAAAGAGCTCTCCTTTGACTCGGACCTGCACCTTCCGCCCAAACTGCGGCGGCTCTACGGCCCCGGAGGAAAATACCTGGACAGCAGCAGGGTGTTTCCGGAGCCCGGGGAGAAAGGGGAGCTCGGCTGTGAGGGGATGAAGATCAGCCAGGCGCCGCAGGTCAGCATCAGCCGGAGCAAGTCGTACCGGGAGAACGCGCCGTTCAGCGCGCTGGAAGAGGCGCGCGGCAGCCCGGAACTGGCCGAGCTCGGAGCGCTCAAGTTCGAGGAGGACGCGGTGAAAGAGGAAGAGGAGGAGGAAGAGGAGGAGGAGGCGTGCGGAGCCGAGCATGGCCTGTCGCCCAAGAACGAGCCGAGCCCGCGCAACGACGCAGACGTGAAGGACGGAGAGGACAGCGTGTGTCTGTCTGCGGGCAGCGACTCGGAGGAAGGCATGCTGAAGCGGAAGCAGAGGAGATACAGGACCACCTTCACCAGCTACCAGCTGGAGGAGCTGGAGAGGGCTTTCCAGAAGACCCACTACCCAGACGTGTTCACCAGGTACACACACCTACCCAATAATAATAATAATAATAATAATAATAATAATAATAATAATAATTTGTAGTCGTGGATAAAAAAATATTTATATAAGGATAGGAAATTCTACATCCTCACATTTCTACAAAAACAAGAAAATTATATAAAATAAGCTACATAATATAGCTTAGTGCTCGTTCATAAATCTCTAACCTAAAAATAAAAATAGGGGTTTATATTGTCTAGATGTACTCCCAGGGCTCCCTTGCAAAAGAGATTTAATATCTCAATGGGATATCACCTGGTAAAATAAAGGACAAATAAAATAAATTAAATAAAGGTATTTATAAAAAGGTCCACTCTAATAATAATAATAATAATAATAATAATAATAATAATACGTAAATATAGATGATCACAGCCCTACAACGTTACAACTAAAACTCACTGTGGATTTTGTGCTGGTTTTCAAGAATACATCGAGCTAGAAATCCACTAAACTCAAGATTAAACACCATCATCCAAACTGCACGTTTAATTCATACAGCTTATTTACTATATACAGGTCCATTTGTTGCTGTTTTTCTTTTTTTTAATCTTGTTTTAATAATCTGGAGATACTAAAGCAGTGACTTTCTGTAAATCTGTACAACACGAGGTTGTAAATCGCCAGAATTTGGGAGTTGAATTCATCAGGAACTGCAGCACGGGGAAAAGATCAGTTCGGAACATTCTCCTGGGAAAAAAAAATAAAAAGGTGTGCGAACACTTTTCACTAGATCTCTCCCAGCTCACATATTTTACTGAAGCAAATCATTTTTATATCAATATAACAATTGTTTTTAAATAAAAATAATAGCAATAAAAACGTTTCCTTTCTCTGATAAATCGGTTGAGTTTTGTTTTTTAAATTGAAGTGGCAGTTGTCCCCCCCCCCTATTTTTTGTTCATTGTAATTGCCATCCCATCCCTGCTCGACAGAAAGTGGTGAACAGGGATGCGGTTCCTGTTTGAATAGACATTATTTCCGTCATTATGTAGTTAAAGCTTTCAGAAAGGAGAGAAGAATTGAAGAAATGATTTGAGAGAGAGAGAGACTGAAAGAAAAAAAGTCCTAATTCTGTTTAATGGCCTCGGTTTCATTTAGTGTCCGACTACATTTTTCTGAGATTGATGTCAACTCACCCCCCTCACTCTGTGTGTGTGTGTTTCAGAGAGGAGCTCGCGATGCGGCTGGACCTCACCGAGGCGCGTGTGCAGGTAATTAGATTGACGAATTAGCAGTACACACGTCAGATCATATTATTATTATTATTATTATTATTATACTACACGTGCAAACCCATTCTTTCCAGAAATTGACATTAAATCATTCAATTATTTCCTGAGACTGTGCAATACAAGCAGTTTAACCCATCCTTTGCAAATATTTTATTCCCTTTCTAAGCACTGAAAGGAAAAAAAAACCCAATAGACTAATAATCTTTGTAATTAAACAGGAAATGAGGAGGGGCGATTATTTCAGGATATTAAGTAATTACAGGAGGACAGGGTCTCAAAGATATTTAAGGGGGGGAAATGGCTCATGCATATATTATAACATAAGGTCTATACAGTAAAAGCTACCTACATTTAGACGGAGTGTATTTTAGTAGAGCGTAAAGATTTCCGACAATTGCGGGAAATAGTGCCAAGCGACATGTGCTATATCTGGCTAATGGCCTATATTTAATTTCATTTGAAAGTGTAGCCTTCAGCTGTGTTAAACGACTCCCAGCGTCACGGCGGAGATCTCTCCTGTTATCGAAAGTTATTACATGCAATGGAGCGAGCGTTTTAACGGCAATTACGCGGACGCGCGCGCAGTTCGTAAAAGCGCACTTAGCGCAAGAGCAAACACTGCTATTCCAGCGAGAAAATGGTGTTTGAATTCTCATCACCCCTGTACGGGAGGAGGAGGAAGAGAAGGAGGAGGGTGCGAGGATAATGCTATTTGATTTCCCATTTTGTGATTGCAATAGACCAGCATTGATCCGATGCTTTGCACTTGGAACAAGTGAGACTATTAAAGGTGTTTGTCGCCCCCTCCATCCCTCCATCCCTCCCCCTCCTTCCAATCCTGCCTATTCAAAGCTTGCATGATCAAACTCAACTCCCATAACCAAAGAGACAGGACAAACACATGGCAGGGTTATTGCCAACATAAAACAGATGTCTGTTTGGGACTGCGGATGAACAAATCACTTAATGGGCTCGATCAGGAGGTGATAAAACTCATAAATTCCCCAGGGGCCCTGTAATGCAAAAGAGACTGTGTGTGTGTGTGTGTGTGTGTTATAGAGTCACTATTGACAGTGTCCTCATTGCGAACACACTGGTCTCCAGGCCCTGGCACTGTCGCAGCCCATACACACCAGCGATGGTTTGGGGCACCCGTGGGAAAGTTAAATACCCTTTCAAAGTTACTTGCATTTTCAGGAATTTTCATTTAAAGCGTATTAATTGTTACTGGACCCTGTTCAAGCTGTTATATCAAACCCTTTGTGAACAAGTCTCTTAATTACCGCACTCTACCCCATTCTGCCTCCCCCCCAAGATTTTAATTAGCAAAGTTAGGCTAACGGATCATAAGGGAGTGAGGCTGAGGGTCATGTAATTACCCTTGACTTTCCGCCTATTTGTCACCTCATTAAAGTGAAGCAAATATTGCACACGGATTACAGTGTCGAGCTCAGACAAGCGTGCAGAGAGATGCACAGTTCGGAATACAAAGTGAACCCATCGTGAGACGACCAGACGATACGAATCACAATATAAGATGATAAAGATTTTTCCAAAGTACATGAAATCAGGCCATCACGCATGTCCGTTAACAAAGGCTGGTCTTTGTGTCCAGGTGTGGTTTCAGAACCGGAGAGCAAAATGGAGGAAGAGAGAGAAGGCAGGAGTTCAGTCTCATCCTCCAGGTCTGCCCTTCCCTGGTCCCCTAACAGCAGCTCACCCTCTGAGTCACTATCTGGAGGGAGCCCCGTTTCCTCCTCACCCACACCCGGCTCTGGAGTCGGCCTGGACCGCCGCTGCAGCCGCCGCTGCATTTCCAGGACTGGCGCCACCACATAATAGCTCCGCCCTTCCTCCTGCCACGCCCCTCGGCTTGGGCACCTTCCTGGGCACCGCCATGTTCCGCCATCCGGCTTTCATCGGACCGACTTTTGGCAGGTAGACTGGCATGATGAACAAACTCGCTGCAAAATGTGTAACATTTTCATTTTCCTCTGAGGCTGTATAGCAACATCGGCATGATGTTATCCTTCATCATTATTTATTTTTAGAATTGTCTAATCAAGCTCGCCTCTTCTGCTCAGACTTTTCTCCAGCATGGGTCCCCTGACCAGCGCTTCCACGGCCGCTGCTCTCCTGCGCCAGGCCACGCCGCCGGTTGAAAGTCCGGTGCAGCCGCCCGCGGGCCTGTCGGACCCGCCCACCGCATCGGCCTCTTCCTCCACCTCCACGGCTGCCGACCGCCGGGCCTCGAGCATCGCCGCGCTACGTCTTAAAGCAAAAGAACACTCGGCTCAGCTCACTCAGCTGAACATCCTGCCCACCAGCGCCACAGGGAAAGAGGTCTGCTGAAGCGGTCACTCTGAAAAACAAATCCTTTACTGAAAAGAAAAGAAAAAAAAAAAAGAATAATAAAGCATGACCAAATCCACAGTGCAACAGCACACAGGCGAGCTACAGAACCCGAGGCCTGGAGACGTGATGCACAGTTACAGCGCCCATCTTCTGCACATCCTCCATCAGCGACCTGAACCCCAGTCTGCAATGTAGCTCCGCTGCCAAGCGACAGCCAATGAAAATGTACTTAGGAAAGCTACTCCAATTTAGGCTGTTTTTTTTTTTTTTTGGGGGGGGGAGGTCTGGAATATGGTGACAACAGTTACACACACACACAGTACTAACTTCTCCTCTGCAAGAAGCATCAGCTCCAGTGTGGGACCAGAGGAGGAGGTCAATATGCCAAAGGGAACTGCTAGAACCCTCTAAATCACACCATCACCAAATTCAACTGAGAAATAAAACAAACAAACCACCCACACCCCTGTCCACTCCATGAAGACTTCTCGTTCATCCCTTGTGTTAATCATGATCTTCAGGGGGAATTAACCAATTTCTTCAAAGTACAATGATGGAGTTCAGATTGCTTGATCATTGATCTGTTAAGAGTAGCCTATTTGTACACACACACACACAGTCAAGATGATTAATTGAATATGGAGGGGAAACCTTAAGCTTAAAAAAGGTGTACACTTGAAAACATTGAAATTTCAACTTGATGTAGTATTGTATGAAATGAATGTTTCCTAGTAGAGCTCAACTTATGTTCGTTTGACAGAACTTTAGGTTAGTTAGATTATTTATATGTCTACCCTGTGGACTGTTCAAATCCACAGCAGGACACACTGATGTTCCACGAAAGACTCTTCTGGGTTTTGTTGTTGTGGATTTTATTTTTTTTTGCAAAGCCAAGCATAATAATAATAATAATAATAATAATAATAATAATGAATAAATATGCTGGATGAATCTGATGAAATGGAAACCCTAAATTATTTTTACAAAACATTAATTATTAACAAATATAGGCAAATAATAATAATAATAATAAAAAAAAACATGCACAATGTACAGCATGCATTCAAAAATAAAAGCAATATAATTTAGGATTTATTTGTTCCAAGATGAATAACACGTGCTTTCATCTGAACTCATTTAAACACGCTATATGGATACGTTAATATTATGTTGTTAATAATTATAAATATAGCCAGCATGGGGGAGTTTACAGATTAGTCGTATCACTATATTTTTAAGGAGTTATTTAATGTACAGAAACAATGGGTCAAGATTAAGCTCAAGATTTTACGCAGGAGGAAGAAGAGGAGGAAAAAAAGGTGGCCGCAATATTATTATACTGAAGATGATTTGGTCGTGGTGCATTAAGGTGTTAAAAAAAAAAAAAAGGTGTAAAGGGATGATTATTCGCTCCATTAGCCGTGCTTATATTCATGGTGCTTTTCAGTTCCACCTGTTAACAAAACCCGCCTGGAGAAGTTTCAGAAGCCGCAAAATGAACTCGACATGTGTAATGCCGGATAAGTCGCGGCGAGTCTTTTCTTATTAATGAAGTAACAACTGGTTGATCAGAATGTCTTTTCTCTGGGTTTAGTCCCCTCCCTAAAACCCTCTCGGCTGGATCGCGATGCCATTACAGCAATCAATGCGGCTCCTTTCAGCCCAGCCGTTTTGACCCGTCCATGGTGCTGAAGCAAATCGCGTGAAATTACCTCTAGGATTAATTTTCCCTTCTTTTTTTAATCGCCTACTCGCGGTGAAAAGAGTTCCCTTTCCTTGTTTTACACCCACTAATCCGACTCATTTCGACACCACAAACAAGCAGGATCAGTGGAAATGGAAATAAAGCTTTATGAAGATGGGTTATAAGAAAGAGGTCTCTTTCTCAACATAATTTATTCTCACTAACTCCTTGCGCGAAGGACCCCCTCCCTCTAGACTCCTAAAAGTCCGTATTAAACATTTGACATGCCATGCTGCCTGACAAGAGCAGGAGAATATGTTCAAAGGGGCATTAAGGAGAGAAGAAAAGAAAAGAAACCCATTTTCTTGGCAGCTCCAGCATATGAGGACTATTAGAATTGAACAGGGAGCAGGGCTGGAGCACTTCATCTCTATACACCACTAATTCTGTGACTTCTTGTATAGGGCTTAAATTTAGAAGACTAACAAGAATTTATTATTGTTATTTTTTAAATTGATGGTGGTAGTGTGAAGGGTTATAAACGAAATGAGCTCTCAGAACAGGAACTCTTACGAGAGCTGAAGTAACCTGGACAAAAACAAACAGATAAGTTATAATCGTACATTATAAGGCGTCATGAAACCTTTATCGTCACCAAGAGCTCAAAGGAAAAGTGTGAATATCCATCACACGTCAACTTTTTTTTTTGTAACTTGATTGTGAATTTCTTGAGTCAGGTCTGGAGCGGATAATCATCAGGACGCGCCTCTCGGTCCGGCCGCGGCTCGATTGGATTGGCCGGGGTGCTGGAGGCACTGAAAGCGCTTTGATGAGGCTCTCGTCTCCCTTTTTGGAGTCGCGGTGAAGAAAAATCAGTGAAAAGGCTGAATGGCTGGGAGGCCCCACTCTCGTACCCCGTCCCCTGTTAACCCCCCTTCCCTGTAGGCGCGCTGTAATTCCCCCGCGTCTCTTTTACTCTCATCCAATTAGTTCAGTGTATTAAGCGGTTTATCATCTCATAGCCCGCCATTGAAGGAAACAAGGGGAGCACTTTGCAACGGGAGCGGCTTTTCCTTTTGACACCCACGGCTACTTACATATTCTGCCGTGCAATGAATAATAGCAAGAGAATGGAGCACTAATTCCCTCATCAAAGGAAACCTTGTCCTACTACTATTTCTGGTCCGAAAGGCGGGCAATAAAGCTTAGCAACACACACACACACACACACACACACACACACACAGTTATTAGCTTAGTGTGCAAAATGAATGCAAAGCCGTGCGGCCATTGAGAGAGCCGCAGTATGAAAACAGCCTCCGTTGGCACGATAACCGCTTTCAGCGGAATGCATCACTGGAACCAAAGCCAAGGCACTGATGACCTAACCTTATAAAGTGCGCAAAAAGATAATTTCTTTTAAACAGCACTAACTCGCTACTCAAGGCATGTAAAGTATTTGTATTATTATTATTGCGACACACAGCAGATGTGACACAATAAAGACAGAAATTAACTTTTCCAGCCACACAGGCCTCCACATCAACGCTGTCCAGGTCTCACACACTCACGACTAAACCTGGGCCAGAAAGCCACTCTGAAAGTGTACGCTCTCTGAGGTCGATGCCATTAGTGGCTGTCGTTTAAAGTGATTTCTCAAGCACGGTACTTATGGAAATTGGCATTTGCAATGATGAAATGGTGTAAGGTGAAAAAAAAAAAAAAAAGTGTTCACCTGTCATTATAAACATAGAACAAGCGCCATTTTTTAACACAATGCAGAAGAACTGACTGCAAGACTCCCACCCTTCCTTCCCATGACACCGACTTAAAATCTGGATATTTTAAAACAGTAAACTTGTTCTTAAATCACTTTATTAACTTGCAGTATAAAAACATTTAACTGAGACATGATCAGACATTTACTTAGATCAAAAAGAACATGGGGGATTTGGGGAGAAGGGAGTATAAAACCTCAAACTCAAGTGTAAATAGAGGTAATGTCCAAAACCAGCATCCAATCGGTCGCAGCTCCTCAAATCACCAGGCTGAGTCTGTATCATTGGCTAATTGCTATACGCTGTCAAGGACCAGTGGTGGTGGAGAGAAGTTGTTACCCCTGATTGTTCCCTCGTTGTGTGTGGCGGAATGAAGAGGAGGAGAGGAGGGGGGCTTGTGTTGAGTGTGCTGGTGTTTTTATGGGTCTTTAGGCTCTCTTCATGTCCATTTTACCAGTGAATTGGGATCGATTAAAGACTAGGACACAGGGATAAATGGACATGATGAAAGATGCTGAGTGACAAGTAGCCAATCAAGGAAGCTCTGGACAAGCGTCGGTGGCAATCATCACAACCACCAGCAATACAGGTGAAATAAGGTAAGTGCTACAGATTGTCCAAAGGGGGGGGGAAGAAAAAAAAAAAAAAACAAACCAGACATCACATGTATGAAAACTAAATCCTGGTTAGAAACATCACCAGCCCAAGCGCCATCTGAAAGACGCTGCGCTAATAATTACTTTAACGATGTAAAGGCCTGGAACAGTTTGGCGAGGTTAACCTCGGAGTAGCTGCTGGACGCCAGGACATTATCCACCACAGTCTTCAGCCTCTTATACAAGTCCTTCTCTTTTTCACAGGTTTTCTTGAATTTATCTGCAGACAGAGCAGAGAACAGATTACAGCATCAATAAAAACGAGAAAGTGCATCTAGGTAAAAGGGGAAAACATGATGTGATGTGCATTAGCGAGGCTGCACAGCTCTGTGTTCATACTAACGAGCAATGTTTTTTGATGTACGTGTGCAATACCACTCATATCTGAAAGGATTTAAAAAAAAAATCTAATTAAATTATGTTAGCAAAGCAATCCAAACTCTAATGATTCCCTGGACGAATCTTATAAAGCGTGTGATCGGACGTTTTTTCAGTTCTGTGCACTCAACTTTTTTTCCTACCTGCAGTTAGCTCCTGCAAAAAAAGGAAGAACAACTAACTCTCGTCTCATCTTCTCCAGTCATTTACAGTACAACCTCTTATTAAAATGTGTACAGAGACATTATGAAGAAAAATAAAGGTCGGAAGGAGGTAGAAAAGATCGTTGGTGCTTTTGGTGAGTATGTAGATATGTTCAAGACCAGAGAAGTCCACAATGCTTCTGGACAGTTAACATAAGGTTTACTTTTTGCACAGTAAAAGTTTTAAATGGCATTTGTGGATGTAACTCTGTATTGGAGAGATTGACAAAGGTTTGCCAAAGTAATCCTGAACCCATGTGGTTCTATCAGCTATAGATGAACGATGGTTCTTGGTGCAGCGTTGTCTCAGGGATCGGAGATCACAGGTGGTGTTCAGATTAGGCTTGTGCTCTTGAACTTTACGCACCAAAATCCCTCCAGATTCCATGAATCGTTTAATGATGTTATGCACTGTAGAGGGTGAAATATCCAAACCTCTTGGTCTCTTTCTTTGAGGAACATGGCTTTTAAACTTGTCAATAATTTTCTCACACATTCGTTGACAAACTGGAGATCCTCGGCCCGTTTTTGCTCCTCAAAGTCTAAGCCTTTCCTGGACACCGATTTTGTACCAAATCATGAATACAAATGACCTGTCGACATCACATCATTATTTAATTGTTTTACCTCATTGCTAGCCCTAAATTGCGCCCATACCAACTTTTTTGGAATGTGTTGCGGACCTGGAACGCAGGAATGGATGTATATTCACAAATGAAATGAAGTCGACCAACAAAACATGAAATATCTTTGGCTCATTCTGCCTGCAATGAAATACAAGTCAAAGTAAAATTAGAAAAATCACTGCTTTCTTTTTATTTATTCATTTGGGCTGGTATATAATTGCATTTTAGAGTAAACGGTTTAAAGTTAGAAAATGCATACAAAAATATGTATGAAACCAGTGGCCTGAGACTGTACAGTTTAGTACCCTTTTTCTGAGAGGGTATGGTTAATAACTGTCTTAATGCAGTTCCTATACAGTAGTGTATATGGGCATGTAAACACAAAAACAACCTGACCAACAGCCAATAGTGTTCTGAGAACACCAACAGTAATTTACTAAATAGACGTCCCAAGCAGTTTCATTTAGAAATTCATATTTCTGAAAAACAAAATCTGAACAAAGCAAAAATGTGAAGCTAATCATCAGAGGGCATGTGAAAAGAGGAATCCATAGGCAGCGTGAGAGAAAGAGACGAAGAGAGAGGCGAAACAGCTTCGGTTATAATATCGAACTCTGCTCTCGGACAGAAGACTGGAGAGGTTTATCAAGTATCATTTCAAACAAGTCCCTGAGAATCGATAATGCCGCAGTAATCCAGTGCAGGGCGGTGGTTTGAGGGCCTAGGTGTCTGCAAAAGTCTGGAGGCTAAATAGAGCACACTGCCAGGGAGCAGGGAGGTCAGGCAATTGGGTTGATATCCTGGGTCATTTATCCTGACGGGAGGGCCTTCAATGACAGAGCGGAGATGATGGAGAAGCCACTGGCAGCCTTGCAGTTCTGAACTGGAATTACTGACGGAGTCGAAGGATTTAACCAAAGTCTTTTGTAAAGCTGAAACTTTCCACAGATTCAAAGGATATGCAAGCTTTTAAGAACACGCATAAGTAAAAGAACCTCAGCGCATGAAGCTGCAGTTGGTCCTCCTGCCAAAGAGGGGCAGTGTGGCATTACAGAGATGTCAAAAAATCACTATTGCTGTGAAATATAGGCAGGACACGAGCCATTCAAGCTCAAATGTTTGGATTTTAAATCACAGGTCACTTTTAGAAGCAAGTGCAGAACAAATATGGGCTAGAACAATGGAAAAATCCAGATAAAAAACAAACAGACACGGGAACCTGAGATACCACACACTCTTCCATTATCTATCACACACATCTTACCAAATGTGTGTCTGTGTGAGAGAGAGAGAGAGAGACTTGCACAAGAACCAGAGTGAGGGGGAGAATACTATTCACCTGAAGGGGGGGGGGGGTTTAGACAAGACAGAGAGGAAAGATGATGCATGATCAAGCGAAAGCAATCATGTCATCATTTTTTTTGAAAGGTGGGAGAAAATAATTCTTTTTGTCCCCCCTCTCCTCTGTCGTCTTCTCCACTACCACCTCCTCTTATTCTCCTTCTTCATTCTTCCCCCAATCATTGTATGGTGAATGGATAGAAAAGAGCAACTTAAAAGCCACAAAGGTTGTCACAGACCTCGTTTTCCCCCCTTAGGCCCGGCAGGGGTCGTATTTAAAATAAATAACATTTGGAGAGGGGGGGAAAAAAGGGAGGAGATGAGGAGAGGTGAAGCTAGAGTAGAGAGAAAGAGAAGAGGTAAAAGGAAGAAAGTGTAGAAGATAAAGTGATAGAGAAACTGAGAAAGCACGGGGGGAGAGACAGGTAGGGAGGGAGACGAAGCTTGCTTGTGAGAGAGAGAGAGAGAGAGAGAGAGAGAGAGAGAGAGAGAGAGAGAGAGTGAGTGAGTGTGTATCAGCTTCCATGCGCTCTAACTAGGTGTAAATACAATAACAAGCATGTAATTAAGTGAGCATGATGAAGTTAATGGAGATCATACATTCCATTTGGGCTGCTTATGAATATTCTATTAGATGTTATCAGGCAGCTGGAATAGCTGTTAATTTAATCATCACCGCGAGCAGGGAAAAGTTCTTTGTGCGAGTGTAATTGCACAGAATGAATAATTGATTTGACAATCGCACCCGCAGATTTGCAGCAGCTCGAGGCTGGCAGAGTGCGGGGGAGGCGGGGCGGTGAGGCCGAGAGCTCGGTGCCCTGAAAAGGTTGCAGAGGAGATAGCCTGCAAATTGAGCATTAGCTGCACACTGATAAAGGACAATTTTTATTTTATCAATGCGGCAAAATTACATTATGGCACGAGCATAATCACACTGCCCACACTTAAGAGACAAGGGAACAAGAGCGAGGCAGAGATGTGCGTGTCTGAGAATGTGTGTGCGTATGCATGCGGGGGGGGGACACAGAGAGAGAGAGAGAGAGAGAGAGAGAGAGAGACACACACGTTAAAAAGGATGACTAAAAGTATAAATTGGAAATAAATTGCTCTTCATGAAAAGAATGGAATCAGAGTTCAACATGATTTGGAAGTCATTGATATGGGATATCTAATAATCCAAAAAAGAAAAAAAAAAAAGAAAAAAGAACACACTTTATTATGGAAGAACTCCTGCCGTGTGTGAAATTGCCTCCACATTTACCTCGCCTGCTGCAATCAGTCAGAGGACTGTGGTCTACATGTAGATCAGATTCTGCATCTGAAATGTCTCTCTCCCACACACACACACCAAAAAGCACCTCATTTACTCTGTGGACACACAATACATGCATTCCTGTTCAATCCCAACTGCGAGCTCTGACGAAGTCAGCGAGTGGATCCTTCCAGAGGTCTGAGTCTGGAGCCCAATAACGGGCCTGGACAGCGCTCCTGGATGCTAATGCGCAACATGCTAACGTGATGAATGGCGCAATTTACCATGATTTGTCCATACATGGTTTGCAGTCGAAGAGACTACCAGATTGGGTTGTTTGAATCAAATGTGTGAAGAGGAAAATGGGTTTGGCAAAAGAGGGAAAGAAAAGGCTGGAAGAAATGGATAATCTCACACTTACTTTGTTCTGATTGATCTATAAGCAGTACAGATCGACCATGAACGTTTTTTGGGCTAAAATGGGGGGGGGGGGCACGACCGATCAGTTCAGTTTCTCAAGAATAGCAGATCAGGTAGAGAGAAATAACCTGGTGCTCTTTCTCCCAGTTCTCATCCTCAGTGTCATGAAAATGATACTGCTTAAAAAACAAACAAACAAAACACTTCCTGTAAAATAATAAAAGTCGTTGCTATTTGCAGCTGACTGTCAACTCCAGGTCCAGAATGAGACAATTAAAAATAAATAAATAAATAAATAAAAATATCAACCCCTCACTTGGTCAACGTCAAGTCAGTTTACAATTTCATCAGCGTAAATGAGACAAATGTCTGTTGAAACTGCAGGATCAGATGCTCCTGCATGACTACACAGTGTTTTGGGCTACTTCATTCATATATCATATTATATACACACACTACTAATTAATAGCCGCCCCTTAAGAATTGCCAGGAAGTTTAAAGTCAGGTCAACTGGGAAAAGAACAATTTTATTCATCACATGCTTGTGAAATTCATCTCTGCATTTAAACTATCTGAAGCAGTGAAAACACACACATGAGCAATGAGCACACACACATACCCAGAGCAGTGGGCAGCCATGCTAACAGCGCC
>JAOBAL010000011.1:1745403-1757191 GCA_025212315.1 Batrachocephalus mino | reverse complement strand
AGGTCTTCATGTTCGTTGAGTCTCCAACACTAGATATTTCTTTTCGTGTTTTGCATGAAAACAAATCCTACATGCTGTATGCTACTACAGGGAGCATGTGGTGTTTGGAATGTGGTGATTTCTGTCATAAAAGTTTGCATGTCCTCATAAAGCTCAGGCCAATGAGGGCAAAGGGACCAGCGATGGTTCAGTTGTTGTCCAAAAGGGACCCGAAGAAATAGAGATTTCTTTTTTTTTTAAAGATTTTTTTGGGCTTCTTCTACCTTTATTGGATAGGACAGTGTAGAGAGAGACAGGAAATGAGTGGGAGAGAGATGGGGAGGGATCGGGAAATGATCTCACGTCAGAATCAAACCCAGGTCCCCAGATTTATGGTATGGTGCCTTATCCACCTGAGCCACGACACCCCCACAAATAAAGATTTCTGACTTGAGTGTCCCAGTTGCGGAAGGATCAGTGGGACAAAAAATCAGTGACTGTAACGTTTCAATGGGAAACACAGCAGATAAAAACAAAACAGAAATTGATACATTAACTGAGGCACAGTCAGTGGAGCAGAACCCTGCAGTGGTGAATGATGGGGAAGGCACTGATCTGGGGGCAGATAGCGGGACAGAGACCACCACTCTAGAGCCTGTTACTGACCTACCTGTCATGGACATCACTGTACTGAACACCGGAGAGCTACCGGCAGAAGAAGGGAGTGATGAGGTAACAGGGAATGAAGATGCTCTGTCTGATATCTCCAGCCTGTCTGATCTGGGCTCACAGGCAATGGACAAACAGCTCTACTCTTCAGAGGAAATTAACATGTTTTTAGATGAAACATTTGGGAAAACGGTGGAGGTGAGTAACTACTTCTCAGATTTGGATAAGCTTATTGTGTCAGTGGTTATGTTATAGTGGACAGTCAGTTATGATGTACTGTGTAGGAAAAAGCAATTCAGACTTTAAAAAATGTTGGCAAAATTGTGGAGAGGCAAGACCCCTGTCACTTGAAAAAAAAGGTGATAAGGTCACATGGTGAAGTCTATCCTCTTGATTTCCTCTCTGTTACTTCTGATCCTGCCCTTTTTTTTCATTTCCTAATGCAATCTTTCTGCTTAAGATCTCTAAATATTAATGGGGCTAGATATAGCAATAAAAGAGCTTATTAGCAGAATACTTACGAATTAAAAAAGTTGAGGTTGTATTCTTGCAAGAGACGCATTCTGACAGCACTACTGAGGTGGCGTATTTGGTGGGAAGGGAACCATTTTTTAAGGTATGCATCGAACACTAGTGCATGAGTAGCAATTCTCTTCACAAAAAATATTAATGCCACAGTGATTTCAGTAACTGAGCTTGTAAAGGGGAGGGTTTTAGTTGTTGAAGCTGAAATTCAGTGCACCTTGTTTCTTTTTATAAATGTTTATGCGCCTAATAGCGGCCCAGAGTGCTTAAGTGGTTTACAAAAGATAGACAACACCCTGCAACAATGCAGTAAAGATTGTTTTATGGTAATAGGTGGGGACTGGAACTGCACTACTGATTTTATTTTAGACAGAAATGGGGAGGAGCTACATCCCCAGTCTAGTCAGCTGCTTCACAGCCTCATAAAAAAGGCTAATTTAGTAGATGTATGGAGAAGTAGAAATGTAAAATCAAGATAGTACACATGGGTAAAGGTGTCTGATGCTGTTTTTTTTCTGGTGCTAGACTAGACAGAATATATGTGAGCAGTTCATATAACAATAGAATAATCAATGCTTTTATATTCCCCAGTGGTTTTACTGATCATCACATGACGACTGTTGACATAAGCACGATTAAACTACCATGCCCACAATATTATTGCCATTTTAATGTAAAACTGTTACTTGATACAGTGTTTTGTGAAAAGTTTATTTTATTTTGGAACCACTGTAAACAGAAGAAAAATGAATACGAGAACCTGAGTCAATGGTGGGAGGTGGGGAAAACTCAAATAAAAACTTTTTGCCAGAATTATACTGTATGTGCTACTGCGAACATAAAAGCTACTATTCAGAGGTTGGAAAAGGAGATTTTGTACTTTGAAAGCAATTTAGAAAACCAAAATGCTCCAGAGGTGAGCAGGGCACTGCTGGAGAAGAAGCAAGACTTGAGTTTCTTTCTTTGGGAATGAGTGAAGGGGGCCCTGGTTAGAGCCAGAATGGCTGCAGTGACAGACATGGACGTCCCCAGTGCTTTCTTTTTCAAACTTGAGCAGAAGGTGGCACAACAGAGACAAATGCTGCATCTTTGTCGACTTGATGGGTCCCTGACAACAGACCCAGCTGAAATGAGGAAGCTGGCAGTGGCCTTCTACTCTGAGCTCTATGCAGCTGGTAACTGTGATGAAGAGAGTACAGCCCAGCTTCTTCAGGGACTACCAGAACTCAGCCCAAGGCAGAGGGAGACCCTGGACACCAATATCACATTCAGATAACTTACACAAGCTGTTCAGCAGCAATCAGCAGGATGTGCACCTGGAATAGATGGACTGCTAGCTGAGTTCTACAAGCACTTCTGGGGAGTGCTGGGGGAGGACTATCACAATGTGATGAAGTGTGCTATCGCACACTTGGAGCACAGTCCTGGAGGAGCGACCTGACAGCAGGAGGCATGAACTACCTGTCAAAATTGGGCGGGATGTTCACGCCTCCTTAGAGTAACATCAGCTGATAAGGCACGTCACCACTCGACATCCGGTGACTGTTTTGAAGAAGGCGGAAGTGTTCGCCGAAACTGTCAACAAGGTAACATCTTAAAAAATCCTTGTCTTAAAAAACGAACTTAAAGAATAATTTTCATTAGTTAGACATAATGAACTTTCACTACATACAGCAATCTATCGTTGGTTGATTATTTTCCTATAACGGTACTCCCCACTGAGTGTTTTAGCGCCTTATTGGTACTGGTATTGTGAAATGGATTTTCATAACAGTTTGCCTTTAATATGATATTCTGATCAAACATCAGTAGACATCTCAACTTGCACAGAAAACAAAAACCTCTGCAATACAGAGTGAGAAGCAGGAGGATTTTCTGTAATGTACTCTGTGTTTCTGCTGCAGTCGTGGTGCTTGAGCAAAAGCTTGTATTTGCCCTTGTGTTCGTGTCTGTCTTGCCCTTTCGGCGAGATCGATATGTCAAGAAAATGTCATTTGTCTGTGGGTTGAGTAATCAAAGCCCTCAACAGGAACATCATAACAAACACAGACTGCTGAAAAAGCGTGCACACACAAAAAAAGTTCAATCTGAGCGGGAAATCCAAAGCAGATATTTCAATCTGTATTGTATATCAGAATAACAGAAGGATTCAAGAGCAAATCTCTCCAGAATGTCATTTGTGAGGCTCACAAGCAGTCAGGATGTACTCGAGTGCCTTCTGGGAAGAGGAAATCCAAAATTCCATACAAGCGATTTGTAGGAATGGCGAGGCCAAGGCTTCTGTTGAGGGTGAGCTCAGAGTCCGTCTGGAGCAGAGTGAGTTCACGTATTGCACAAAAAAGCCCTGTTCGCAATTATATCTGCAATAATGTGAGCTTTTAGAGAATGTGGATTTCTTCTAAATGCACAGTGAAATGGTCATTAGCATGGACATAAGTGGTTTCACCCTTTTAACTCGGAGAGAGAGGAGGAAAAAAATCAATCAGGGGAAGTGAGCCTAAATCTATATCATTATGGGTTTTATATTCTCCACAAACTGGTCATCAATCTGATACAGAACTAATGCTTTCGCAAAAAAAAAACCTGCGAGAGCACGGAAGAGGATCACACACCCAATAAATCTCGCTTCTTCTAACTCAAGGCTGCGTTGTTGTTGTTTCGTGTTTTTTTTTTTTTTTGGGGGGATGATTATGGCATTATTGATCTGCTGGGATTCCTAATCAATAGGGTTATTAATATGGTCTCATTTACATGTGGCGGCTTTTTCAAATTAATCTGACATCATTAATTGGATTTCGTAATGTCATTAGTGTAATTCGGGGTGTGCTTTTAATCAATCGGCTTTTAATCCTCACAATAATTAAAGTGCAAGTACAAACGTGGATAAATAATATGAAACTAAAAGTGCTTTCAAAGTCATCGCTGTCTCATATATCGAGCAAGAGGATACGGCTTGGAAATGTGACTATATGGTATCAGTATCATGATAAATTACAGCGCAATGTGATGGTCAGACAGTAGAATCTATTTAGCAGTAGCTGTTGTTATCCTGTGATGGATTGGCGTCCCGTTCGGGATGTTTTCCTGCATCAAGCCCGGTGTTCCTGGGATTGAACCCAAATTCAAGGCAAAACTGAACCAATAAAGTGCTTACTGAAGATGAATTGTACTCATCAAATATTGTATTAAAACAAAACAACAACAACAAAAAAAAAGCTTTTTTTTTTTGTCTGAAAATGTGGCTCTGTTGCTTTTGTTTTTCTGGCACTTTCTGTTCTTTTCTGATCAGAAGAATTTATGCAAATACATTTCACAGAGTGCAGGGTTGTTGTTTTTTTTTGCTGCATTCTGTGTATATATATAAAAAAAAAAGAAGAGAAAAAAAAAGCCAGTTCAGGAAAGAAGGGCGACGAGCCTGGATTAAAAAAATAAAATTAATAATAATAATAATAATAATAAAAGTCTATAATATAAACGAGACAAGGTTTTTACTGTATGCAGCCAAATACATCTATAAAAAAATAAATAAAAAGCTTCTTCAATCATATTGCACTCAAATTGCAAAACACGTTCTGGTTTGCAAAGAGCAGAATGTTCTATATTAATGGTATTCTTATGGAGCACTCCAGAGTTTTAAACTTTTAAGTTTTAAAACTCTGACAGTTTGTAGCAGAGGTTAGATTTTAAAAAAAAAAAAAAGTCATCTTGTCAATACATATAATTGGTGCCCCGGAACCAAAAAAGGAAAAAAAAAAAAAAAAATCAAGTGTGTGACTTTTGGCGCGACTTCTCCATGGCCCCCCCGTCTCCTTCCCGTCTCGCTTGCTGCATTTCATGCTTTTTAAATTAGACTCCAGATCATAGTAATCACAGATGCTTAGCAATTCTGAAACTTCTCTCGAAGTACAGTATAATCACTTATCGTTATTTTAAATATAGCTCCTGAATGGTGGGTCTGTGACGGGGGTAATTGCTTTCTGCATTGCTGCGTAGGCTGAGACGGGATTTAACACTCCTGTGTTCTATATTTAGGCTCCGTGCTTGCTCGGGATAAACAAAGGTTTGTTTTGGTTTTGTTTCCTGGCTACGGGATCATTTATCTATCCCACATCCAATATCTATAGATCTGCTTTATTGTTAGGGGGTATTAAAAAAAAAAGGAAATGAGAAAGATAAGAAGTAAGGTTTAATAGACTTTTAAGAGGATTATGCTGTATAGTCCTGAAAAAGCGAGTTAAGGAAGAAGAAGAAGGGGAGAGAGGAAGACATCGTTACTCACTTTGCATGCACAGGCCGTCGGTACAGTTCTTGGATTGAAGCACCATGCCCTCGCAGTCCTTTCCGCCATTTTTTGGAGCTGGCGCGCTGCACTCTCTGCTCCTCCAGTGGGTACACTCCGTCCCACATGTTGACCATTTGCTCCATTCTGTCCACAAACCGTCCACTGGAAATACAGCGAGAAAATGTGTGCCGATGGTGGAGCAAGAACCACAGTCATCTTCACCACCACTCTGAGCTTCAACGCAGCATGATGTCAAGATTTGAATAAAAATTTCCATAAATGCACTCTTCCAAGGATAGGTAAAAGTTCTTCCTAATGGGACAGGGAATCCCTGTCATGGTTTGTCCCCGTCAAGGGTTCTACAAGGAATCTTTTCTCCGAGACCGCAAACCGAACAACTCTGGCGCTCTAGATGTCACCTTCGTTGTTTCTCAGATGGTGTGCATCAATAAATCAGTCAACATGTTCAACCTGAAGAAGCTCTGATCTTCTTGAAATAATGTGGTTAATTTGGCGCCATTTTATCAACTAATTAACTCCTAATTACTCAACAGTTTTTGGTTTCTGTTCTATGCAAATAGAAATGATCATTTTGGAACACTAAAATATTTGGAACATGCTGAAACACAGCATTTTTGGTCAAACTTCAAGCAACAGCTTGTACAATCATCTAAAATTGAAATCTAAGTCAGTTTACAATGTTGGAAATCACACGATATTCAGAATGAGCAGACGATGTGTTCTTGCTGTTCTTTTTATAGGGTATCCGATTGAAACTGGAAACCTGTATTGAGACGCGACAAAAAAGTGAGCAGGAGGTTATACTTTCAGGCAAGCACAAGTGAATGATCAGGTATGAAGCGCGCAAGGCAAAGAAAGTCGAGATTCATTAACATTTAAGGTACAGTATTGACTCACTCATCCTTAGTAACTGCCTGGTCAGATTTTGCTGTGGTTTATATTAAGCTATTAGTTTTATAGTTATATTTTGAGACACAGAACCCAACTAAATATGCATCGCAGGCAAGTATATAGAAAAATAACAGTGATTTACAAAACAGTCATGTACACATCTTTTAGCTGAGGCTCAGGAACTGTCACAGCCCATGCTGACACGGACACTGCTGCCATTTATACTGCTGGGTTTTCCCCTAGTGTTTCCAGGGGCATAGTGGTAGTGATTCATCACATAACATTCTGACATGCCCACTACTCACCATGATCAAAGGTATTATGTTTATTTAATTAATTTGCGTTAGCAGCGCTGGCGCAAATTGTTACTCACTCAGGAGCTTTCTACTTTATTATTATTCTCCTAGCGCTTTTTTAGGACGTCATTTCTTGCTCGGTATTCAGCCAATCATTGCCAAATTTCACATGAAGAATACCACCTCTGGGCTGAATGACGTCGCTATGACTTTTGGTGCTGATCTGGATCACCGAGCCGGACTGATCCATGAAAAGCGGGATTTTTTTCAAATCACTTATAACTCTGCCAATTTTCATGATTTTTTTTTTTTTCAACTTTTCCTCACTAAGCGTCATTCTCTATCTCTTACCGTTCCGGATCTATAGGGTCTGGTGACCAGACGTCTTGGTTTGTACGGTAACAGCTAGCACAAATTACTGTGACTTTAGTCATCAAATTCTTATCGTGGTTAACCTGTTTGACTGCTTACTTCGATCGAATGGCTTTAATAAGCCTAATATTTGGGTAGTGAAATCAATCTGTACTGACAGAGTCCTGTGGATTATAAAATGTCAAAGTTTGAACTGCTGGTCTAAATAATTGGAAATTCGATTTACGCACTTGTAGCACAACGTGTATTTATTTTTACAGATGATTGTAGCATTGTTTCATTTACAGTCCCATTCATTTTTGAGTGTGGCCAGTTAGTACGATTATAAAAACAAAGATTTAAGCCTTTTGTGTTAATTTCTTTACTTATTTGGATGATGTTTTGTGTTGTCTTGTGTTGTTACTTTTGTAATTGTTAAATACAAGCGTTTAAATGCTTTTTGACTGGCAATGTATCTGTCAGTGCTGTGCTGATGATGGTCCTCCATTCAAATAATATCTGGACATCAGTGGTCCTGTGGTGGTTTCTGTCCACTAGTGGAAAGGGATAAACTGAGCCTTGTGACAGATGGGCTCCAACTTACAAAATGACCTCTACAATATTTGAGAAAATGAGCAATAACTGCAGGTATAAGGTAGGAATACCTAAAGTGGATATCTGTAATATGCGGCTGAGGATAAAAGCTCTTTAAGTCAGGAAGGAATCTGAAGAATCAGATCTTGCTTCAAGATTTCAACTCTGGTTTGGTTAAAAAACAATTCCCAATGGACAGAAATCCACAGATCGGTGAGGATTACTGGGAACGATACCTGGACATAGTGGGTTGCAGGCCAGTTTCTGAATGGCTTGGCCTTCACATATGGCTCCCCCATTGAGGGGCGCTGGGTTGGTGCAGCTCCGAGTTCTCTTCTGGAAGCCTTTCCCACAGCGGCTGTTACACACCGACCACTCGGTCCATGTCGACCAGCCTCCGTTCACTACCACAGCAAAATAAGAACCAAAAGTTTATTTGGATAAATTTGAAATGCTTGGCAGAATCAAAAGAGCTCACATTTGATATTCATTATGCATTTTTTCCTTTGGTGAGAACAGAGAGAGAAAGAGAAAACAATGTTTTCTGTTGCAGTGGCTATTTATGTACGATTGCTATGGCTCTGGAGACAATGGCAAAATCCATCTCACTCATCACAGCTCAAAAGTTTGTGGCTGAGAAACCCATTGCGGCTTTGGACTTTTAATGACTCTGCTTTTTCTTCACGATGTGAGAAGTAATGTGCTTTTGGGTAAACTGGAATGAGAGACTTGAAGGAGCCAAAGCAGTGAGTTTTATTTGTTAAATCCTGGGTTTCTTCTTGTTGCTGTGCTAGAACTTCTGTGAGTCTGATCTTCCCTCCTGCTGTTCCTGGTTTAATCATAAGATGAGTCTTTCCACTCCTTATCTTGCCCGGATTGAGCTCTGGTCTCTCCTGAATGCCAAGACACGCCTTACGACATGGGCACTGCAGGAAGACAGATTGTGGTGCATTCTTTCGAGGATGAGCCGACTTCAAAGCCCCTCCATGTTGCCCTTGTGGTCTGCATTTTGGGCTACAAAGAAAGGCCTGAATATTCTGGCCTAACGTTCAAAAAAAAAAATCCAGCCCTTTTTGCAAATGCTACTTTTGGATTTGCCTGAGCCGCACATGATGAAAACCTCCCATGTCTTCGCTTCTCTGAATAACAAAGAAAGTTATAATGGCAATGGAGAGGAAAGGACTTAAAATAATGGAGCAGGGATAATCCCCAAGCTTTCAGTGCCATGCTAGTGATTTAGAGCTCTGTTGTTGCTCTTCCGTTGAAGTCAGAAGTGAGAGACCGAGGTGAAATGTGACCCCGGTGACGTCAGCGGCTGCTGAGAGCCACCAACCACCACAGGCAGATCCAGAAGGATGGAGAAAGAATTTTTGCAGATAGATTTCTGGATCTTCTTTCAGAGAAACAAAGTACGAACAGCAATGCTCACGTTTCCTGATGCTGAGAGAGTTTATGGAGATGTGTCTGTCTTTCAGACAGTGGCTCAGTGGTTGGGTTGCTGATGGGGAAGGTTGTGAGTTCAAATCCAAGTATTGCCACTGTTAAACCCTTGATCAAGTACCGTCATCCTCAGCTGCACAGTTGTATCCTCACTCAACTGCAAGTTGTTTTGGATAAAATCATTAACCAAATGAGCCAAAGTAATCTTTTTGCTCTGGTTTCCATTTGGAACATTTGCAGCTCAGCCTGAATTCCTCACCAGTTTTGCTTCCACCACTTCCAAATTACAAGCCTCCTCCGTTCCCCATATTCTGACACAGGAGGTCATTTATTCTTCAAGCTAGACCCGGGAGCAATTCCAATGAGCCTCCAGCTGAGGAAAAGTAGTTGATTTATTATGGCTAGGGAGAGCGAAAACTACCGGTTGCAGGATTCTGGAATTTGATGTGAGGGAAAACCATCGATGTGAGCAGCAGGTGGGAAGCTCTGACTTACTGAAGACCTATTTTTTTCCACAGAGAGCGAGAATGAGACTCTTTGTGTCTTACAGATACAGCACTGACTTCTTAATGCCTCATCCCATCAGTGGAAAAGCAGCAGGGTCACATTCTGTGGAGAACTTCCCTCATGTTTTCCTCGTCCTTTCAGACTGTGAGGAATTGCCTGAGAACTTCGGCAGGGGGTCGCTCTAGCTTGTCAGCACATCTAACACTTTTTAAGAAGAAAACATCTTCATGCTCTGGGGAGAGCGGCAAGGCGAGATCAGACTCAGACGTGATGAAACGAGACAAAGGTGCTTAGAGGAGAAACAGCCCATTCTCAGGTTCTTTATAATCAAGATTCGATCCTAACCACTCATCGTGAAATCTTAGTTGATCAAAATGCTGTTTGCGATGTCTGTCAAAGTCCAGGTATGTACTTAACGATATCAACAGCTTTCTTTTGAGTGCAAATTAAACTGTTTAAAAAAAAAAAAAGGGAAGGCTATTAACATTACCATAGACTATAACGGTGGCTGTGGTGCTCCTCCTCTTGGCCACAATGTTCTTGGCTACGCAGGTGTAGTTAGCGGTATCTGATAGACGAGCCTGTTTGATGATCAGGTTGTGGTCGATAGTGATGTAAAAGTTACGATCGTCCACAGGGTCGATGACCTCTTCGTTTTTCAGCCACTCAACCTGCAGATATAAGACGGTAAAAACGGCTCTCGGTCAGCACCAGGCGCTGCTATCATACAACACAGACACTCATATAGACATTTTCATATGGACGTTTTTACATCGATCCAATTTGCCTCCATAAATCAAAGTGAAGCATTTAAAGGCACATTTACACATAGCCCTGGCTTACATTTCAATAAAGTCCAATAACCGCCTTGGTGTTTATGCCTGCTCAGCCTGAACTTCTATAAAACGTCAATACCCATCATGTCCTCTTTTTATTCGACCCAAACAGAAGAAATGGTCAGGAGTGAAGGAAAAAGTGTTATTCTTGAACCTGACAGCCTCCTCGACCTTTCCTTATGAGTTCCTACTTCCCGGTGATGCTGATATTAAACCTGAGATCATATCCGTTGAGAGTGTAATTGTTTGGAGGTTTTATTTGACCATAAATCGAGCAGATTTTTATTTTTTTTTTGCTGCTCCTCGGCCCTCCGGAGGCAGCGTTACAGATTGTATCCAGTCAATACAGTGCTAGACTTGGGATGGCTGAAATCTGTGGTCAATTGCTACCATGTGTCTCTGGAGCCTGCTTGCTCAGACTGCATGCATACTCCGTTCACCAAGTGAGGAGACGAGACAGTGGACATATCCAAAGTGTTGACCATTGTGGGCTATCACGAGGACTAGATATTACTTCAGAGAGCAGGGGATGGTTAGGGCTGTAAAAGCTTTCAGACAGTGCATCTTCCAGACTTGTTTTTTTTTTCTTTTACAAGAGAAAGAAGCTGGACTAGAGGACCCAACAGAGAGATTCAGCCAAGCAAGGTCATACAGTTGTCCAGACAGTTTAATTGACTTTATAAAAAATATATATATATAAACATCGTAGGATTTTCCAAAGACTTATAGAAAGAGTAACTTGTCTGTCTGAGTCTGAATCTGTGCTGTGCTACACGACAATAGTCTGTCGTACCTTAACTGCAAGTTTTGTAAAATACATTACTGATGTAATTCTTTAGTTACAAATCCAGCACTATAGTGAGTGAGTGAGTGAGTGAGTATAAAGCATCAGGAATATATTGATGTGCAGCGAAAAACAGGAAAAGAAGTATCAGATTGCAGCTTCTCTCATCACTATGGGCATGAAATTCAACACGTACGGTATGTGAGTCAGTTTATGATAATTAGCTAGCTGGTGTGTTGCATTGTGGTATTGTTGTATACTGGTGATGAACAGAGTGGTGTAGTGGTTAGCGCTGTCGCCTCACAGCAAGAAGGCTCTGGGTTCGAGCCCAGTGGCTGACAGGGGCCTTTCTGTGCGGAGTTTGCATGTTCTCCCTGTGCCCACGTGGGTTTCCTCTGGGTGCTCCGGTTTCCCCCACAGTCCAAAGACATGCAGATTAGGTTAACCGGTGACTCTAAATTGACCGTAGGTGTGAATGTGTGTGTGTGAATGGTTGTCTCTGTTGCCTCTTTTCCACCAAATCAGTTCCAGGGCTGGTGCTGGTTCACAACTCGTTCAACTCGCGAGCCAGCTGAGAACCAGTTTGCTTTTCCATACCTCGCGGTGCTAAGAG
>JAOBAL010000011.1:1612698-1623762 GCA_025212315.1 Batrachocephalus mino | reverse complement strand
CTGCGACCCTGTAGAACAGGATAAAGCGGCTAGAGATAATGAGATGAGAAATAAGAAAAATTCTGGGAAATCACAAAAAAAAAACATATTACTTATAAAATAAAATCATGGAAGTAAAAACAAAAAAAAAGTGAAAAAATACAAACATGAAAAATAATGAATCACTAGTGAAAAAAAGATTCATGGGAAAAACAATCATAAGTTTTGTTTGTTGTAAAGGTTGATGTCTGTGTGTTAATGTGTGATGAATGGATTTTCTGTGTCATCAGTGAAAGACTGAAATGATTCAACACACACACACACAGAATTCCAACTCTAGTTTACCTCTATGTTGGCTTTAAACGTTGATGAATCAGTGACAGCTTTATAACAAATAAGTGAATAATATCTGTGTTCCCATTTGTGTAGATCAGTGATTCTGTTCTCATCACCAGGAAGGTGTTAGTTTAAATCCCAGGACTGTCAGTGACACATCTGTAACCTCAGCTGGATGGTAGGCTCGGAATCCGAAGTGTCTCTTTGGACATTTTCTTTAAGACTGTCCTTTAAGCAAGGAATAAAACACTCATGGGGTGTGCTGTTATAGAAAAATAATCAGCCTCAGGCATCACGGAGTGATAACGTGGCGTGACGATCATCACCCTGGAGTTATTATTCTCCAAGAACACCATGTCCTGAAGAGCATCATTCCTCTTTTATATGAATAAAAGAACAATGCGGCATGTCAGGATTTTTTATCCATTTATAGTTACAGCTTGACACGGAAAAACTCCTTCGTTGAAGATGAAAGTGAACGACAGAAAAACATCACCATATCAATGTGGATATATTTATCTTTATTGAGTAATGCATTTTGTTTATTATTGTATTTAGATTTGTCCAACATACAAGCCCTTGCTCCTGGATGTGCCGTTACCATAGAATAGAAATGATAACGTACAAGAATGAGTCAGGTGAGGTTTCTCGAAAACCTTCTGACCAATCGGAAGCAAGAATTCAACAGCGCACTGGGAGGTAATATTATTATATTTTTTTATTATTATTATTATTATTTAAGAGCGTCGAGTAAAATCGGAAAATGATTTCATATAGACTGTATGTAAAACTTACCGTAGTTGTGTGATGAAGTGCAACTAAAATTACGCACACCAAACAAAAAGAAATCAGCGTGACATATGTGAAGTGTTTCATGAAGCCTCTGTAAAGTGTAGTACTTATTCCTCAGAGGCACAGCATGCGCGTAAACAGTAAACGTGGAATTAATTAAGTCGAGAATGCAGGGGAGGGCAGTACAGACCTCAACCCCCCCCCCCCACACACACACACACACATATGGCAAAACGGAAAGCGATCAAATTAATGTGAGCCCTTGTGGTCATGCCACCCTGCTGCTGCTAATTTGTTTCTTTTATTTGGTCATCGAAAGTGCCTCCACCGCCCCCCGGAAACCATGTGATGAAGCCATCAGAGCTGTTTAACCTTCAACACACACACACACACACAGATATACACCAATATCAATTTCTGATCTGTTTATTCCGTAGCACACTTACTTGCGTCCATGCGAATGAGTCCTGATGCTAGCTTATTGTCAAGTTGTCAAAATATCAACAAACCCCAAATGTCATTTATCAGACTAGATATGTCCGATGGATTTATTCATAAGTAGTTCGTAGGAAGATGTACACAACTTGGGGGCAGATTTACTAATGGTCTACGGCATACGAAACCCTCTTCTGGTGCTCAAAATCTACTCTTCGGATTTACTAAAAGTGTGCAATGGAATGGTTTGGAATATTAATTTTCGTAAGAGTTTCACTTTCGATTGCAAAATTTGGAGGAGGAACTTATTTCAATGACTCATTTAACCCTCTGGGGTCTGAGGGAATTTCCTGGCACTCTAATGATTTTGGTAAGCTCTGATTTTGTTATCAATTTCAACAAATCTACGCAGTATTTTCAATGCCATATGACCGTTTTAGAATTGTGTTGGAATGTGTGAAAAACAAAACAAAACATGGCCTTACCCATTGTGACAAACTGTTTTGGTCACTTGAAGTGATTCTGTTCAGTCTTCGGAATGGATCGAGCACAAAAATAAATCTGCTCCATTGATTTGGCCAATTAATTGATTATCAAAAAAAATGTCCTATTGTTTTGGGATAAAGGGTTGGCAGTGGCAGGGGTATTCAATGAGAAGAGTAAAAATTTCCATTCCATTCAGTGAGAAGAGTGAAAACCCCCTCCCACTGCCAACTCTTAATCCCATCTGGTCAAGTCACAATGGGTAAGGTCGTGTTTTTTCACACATTCCAACACAGTTCTAAAACTGCTTTTCACAACATCTTCATTTATCTGGTATTTGACTTTATTTTGATATTTGACTCTAGTCAGTGTGTCTTGAAATTAACTCTTGTACTATTTTACTCAGTTCAGAGCCACAACCAACTCTATTACACAATTACTCTGTAATTTTGCTCCCACTCAACTCCAAATTTTACTCTCTAAACTCAAAATAGAGCAAGATTAACTATTTTTGAGGAAAATACTTGTAACGCTGAAAAAAATTGCTCAGTCATTTTTCCTGTGTATGCACAACAGCACACGCATATCAACTGATCTGCTCATAATAAATAGAAGAAATATTTACACTTACTTGAGTTGATGTTTGGCTGGATCGAGTCAAAGTTTAAATAAATAAATAATTTAAAAGGCACTGTTCATCATCAGTGTCACAGTTTGAACTGAATCACTGTCCTGAATCATGAATTGATTCACTGTCCTGAAATTTAACTGTTATCCTGAACCATCTGAAGCACATAAAATCTGCATGCCATCTCACAACAAGTTTTACCTCCAAATAACCTAAACTATGACAGATTTTATCCTGTTTACGGTGGGCATTCTTGAGAGAAACCAACTGAAACCATAAGAGTGAAAATGATTACCATGCCGTTATCAAGTGAATAGTCTTTTATAATTGCGTAAGTGGGAGCTCAGTGTGCCGACTCCAGTGTGACTGAGGAACGTGATAAGTTTTATGTTTCATCTAATTTAGGCAATTTAAAAACTATAATAGTAGTTGGCGTGGGCACATAGGAAAGTGTAAAGTATAAAGTTTCTGTCAATATGTTTATCATGCTTGTATGATAAAAAACCCTCAAAGATATTTATCTCAAAACATGACCTATAAAAACCTCAAAGATATTTATCTCAATACATGAACTACTCATTCTAAACCTGCCGAGCTCCGCTGGCGAAGCTCTCGACCCCAAAGGGTTAAACTGACACTAGATGAATGGAGACGCTGGTTAAAGGGTGCCACACATCCATTCACTATTCTCATAGACCAGAAAAATCTATAATACTTGAAGACAGCTAAACGCCTGAACCCACGTCAAGCCAGATGGGCCTTGTTCTTCATCCGATTTCGATTCACGATCTCCTACCGCCCTGGTTCTAGAAATACTAAAGCAGATGCCCTCTCCAGAATCCACGCCACTTCAAAGTACACTCCATAACCCACACACATCTTATCACCTGAATGTTTTGTACAAGCTGTGACCTGGGACATAGGTAAAGAAATAGCAGAATCTCAACCTCCCAGTCTGCCCGAGAACTGTCCCCCTGGACTCATGCATGTGCCACCATGATTCCGAGGTAAACTCATCGCTTGGGCCCACTCCTCTCCAGCCACAGGACCCCAGTAGTCACCAAACCTATCAACATCTCAAAAATAAGTATTGGTGGGAGAACATGACCTCTGAAATTAACCACTTTGTCTCATCCTGCTCTGCCTATGCCCAAGCGAAGGTACCACAAGCTCCACCTGCTGGAAAGCTCTGTCCACTCCCGGTGCCTCAACAACCCTGATCACATATAGCCATAGACTTTATCATTGACCTACCTACCCTGATCCCAAGGCAATACAGTCATCCTAGTGGTCATAGATTGATTCTCCAAAGCCCTCAAACTCCTCCCTCTACCTGGTCTACCCATGGCATTCGAAACTGCAGAAATCATATTTAATCACGTCTTCAGATACTATGGGATCCCTGATGATATTGTCAGTGACCAGGGTCCCTAGTTCATCTCTAGGTTATGGGCAAATTTCATGGACAGGCTAGGGGTATTGATGAGCTTAACTTCTGGATACCACCCACAATCCAATGGCCAGGTGGAATGCGCCAACCAGGAGGTAGGCTGCATCCTCAGGATTTTCTGTATGAGGAACCAGAAAGACTGGGCATGATTCCTTCCCTAGGCAGAATATGCACAGAACTCTTTGAGACATTCTGCTACTCAATTAACTCTGGTTCAATGTATCCTTGGCTATCAACCACCACTCTTTCCCAGGACAATTCCTCAACTCAAATCCTGGCAGTGGACTCTTGGTTTAAGAGGCGTGAGCAAGTATGGGAGGAAGTTCACCAAAGACTAGAACTAGTCAACAATAACTATCAGCAGTACGCAGACAAGCATAGAGGGGAGACCCCATAATATGCTCCAGGCAACCAAGTGTGTGTGTCCACAAAAGACTTATGAGAGCCAAGTACCTGCCAGAAGCTCCAAGCCTGATACATTGGTCCTTATAAGGTGATTCGCAAAGTTAGTGAGGTTTCATATAAGTTAGAACTTCCACCTCACTGCGGAATGGCTCCCACATTCCATGTGTCATGCTTAAAGCCCACCATCCAAGGCTTACTAACCTTCATAAAATTAATAAAATCCTCAATTCTCTGTGCATACAAAGGGCAGCTGGAGTACCTGGTTGACTGGGAGGGGTATGGCCTGGAGTAGCACAACTGTATCAGCTCCAGAGACATTTTGGGGCCACTCCTCACCCAGGAATACCACAATAAGCATCCAGACAAGCCAGCACCAAGAAAGAGAGGTCATCCGAGAAAGGAGTTTGCCCCCAGAGGGAGCACCTGGGGGGGGGGGGGTTGTTCTGTCAGTAACCGCGCTGAAAACCAGAGTTCAGAGCAGTCTCCAAAATTGCTGGAGGAGGTGGTCCGACTGGCCGAGGATAATCTGACGGCATATCCCGAAGCAGGCTGTGCTACAACTTCCTCTCACTGACTTTTGCATTCTTCTTCTCCACCTCCCTCTCCCCACCCCTCCCTGACCCCAGCCTCATGGAAATGGGGGACAACTCCCCTGAAACCTACTCCCCACACCTGTGTCTATCCCTGTGTCTTTACTCTCCCTTCTCCTTCGGTGTCTGTGCCGCCATTACCCCTCTCTCTCTCTCTCCACAGGTGAACTCATCCATGCCCACCAGAACCACGAGCAATCCCGGGCAGGTCTGTAGGCGCAAAGGGAAAGCGTGGAATCATTGCTTCTGCAAGGAGGTGGGGCTACTAATTTGCATCCCTGATGCACCTCAGGCCTCCCCTGATTGAGTGGGGTTGTACAGGATAGCTGTGAGTATGCAAGGGGGTACACAATTAGGCTTCGGTGGATTCAGGTTGTAATCAGACCTCCATACATCAAAGCCTGACTCAATGTGAGGCACTAGGAAATGCACATTTGGTGAAGGTTAAATGTGTGCATGGTGATGTACACAAATATCTGCTGGTGCCCATCACTATCCACTTTCAGGGAGAAAATCATAGCGTAGAGGCCGCAGTTAGTCTGAGCCTCACTCACCTGCTAATTCTGGGAACCGATTGGTCAAATACCAGATAAATGAAGCTGTTGTAAAAAGCAGTTTTAGAACTGTGTTGGAATGTGTTTAAAAACATTACCTTACCCATTGTGACTTGACCTGATGGGACTAAGAGATGGCAGTGGGAGGGGTTTTCCCTCTTCTCATTGGAATGGAATGGAAAAAAAATTAAACTTCTCATTGAACACTTCTCCCACTGCCAACCTTTTATTCCAAAACAATAGAACAATTTTTTGATGGCCAGTTAATTGTCCAAATCAATGGAGCATATTTAAGTTTTTGTGCTTGATACATTCCTATGACTGAACAGAATCACCTCAAGTGACCAAAGCAGTTCGACAGAATGGGTAAGGTCATGTTTTTTTTTCACACATTCCAACACAGATCTAAAACTGCTTTTTATAACATCTTCATTTATCTGTTATTTTTTTAAAAAGTACAATCATGACATACATACTACATAGATATTATTGAAGCTGAACTTGTGCTAAATACAAAAAAGTCATATGACATAGATTTGTTAAAATTGACAACAAAATCAGAGTATACTAAAATAATTAGAGTGCTAGAAAATACCCTCAGACCCCAGAGGGTTAAACAAACTGCTGTGGTATAAGAGGAATAAAACACTGTAAACTCTGATTCATCACACTCAGTATTTTACTTGAACAAACACACACAGTGACAGTAGTGACACGACACGACTAATCCCATGCTTTCTTCACACACTTCCTGTTTATTCACTTCCCTCCCACTTATTTGATGGACAGCCTGCTAAGCTCCTCCTACAGTGAAGAAACAAGAGGAATGTTCCACATTTTCAGTCATTTTTTCCAGGCAGGTTTTAGAACCCTGAACACTAACAGACATGCAGCAGCCCTGTCCCTCTCTCCTGTCTGTGAACCTGAGTCAGAACACACCTGGAGCAAAATTAAAAAAAAAAACTTTCCATAATGTCCTCCACCTAGAGTGTGACGCAGTATATACATATATATTGACTTTAACGGAACACAGCAGAAACTGGTCAAGCCGGAGGCAGCACTTGAACTAGAACATGCTGGAACATGGAGTGGCAACATGCCATTCACGTGAGAATAGAGAAACCCAACATGCTCCATGAAGACCAGCATGTTTACTCTCACAGTCTACTGAGGCGGAAATGAATGAAAGAAACACCAGAGGGTTGTTGAGTCGTCCTGTATGCTTTTATGTTGATGAGAACTCTTTTTTTAGAAGAAGAGTTCAAAACACTGTAATGGTTCGAGTTTCTTCAATTTCCATGAAGTCTGTCGAATTCCTTTTATTCCAGGATCAACAGAACGAATGTTTAAACCACAGGGTGGTGCTTCCTTTATTTCATTTGCTTAAAAAGTTTTCATCATGTTTAATAAATGAGCTAAGAGCATCCAGGAATTTGATATTTTATTAAATTTGGAGCAGGCTGGGGTGTGACACGCCCGGGATCAGAAAGCAAACAGTGATTAATGAAACACTACTCCATGTGTGTGGAGAAAAGCCCGTATTGTTTTGTGGAGTCATATGTAAGCTATAGCACATCGCACTCTGTTATTACACAAGGTGCTTTTGTTTGTTCAGTCACTCGAGTGAAAACAGACTGATTCTCTGAAACACTGCTCTGAGCTTTTTCTGAAAATAGTCCCGTCCTGGAGCACAAACAGGCTTTCACAACAACACAGGCACTGGATCTGTCAGTGATTGTGACACAATCCATCCGAGCAAGTCCGAGTGTAGGTTTTCTCTTGTATACAAGAAATAGTTGTAGCTATATTGTATAAAGCTAACTACTTAACTACTGACTGGAGAAAACATGAACAGTCTCGAAAACGTAAAGCCACCACAGGTCTAGCGCCCCTGCTGGCTGGCTGCAGTACACTTTTGAGCCCCGCCCATCCTTATTTGTTTCAGTGACAAAATAGACTTTTTTGCATGTCATTTTTCTCGTCTCTAAACCATCTTTCCAGCTGCAGTGTCCAATTCGAACAGGTAGTTTTCCCGATGCTGATATCTGCACTGATTTTATTTTTCTCCAGAAATGAGTTTTTAAATTGTTATTCTACACCAATGATCTCTGTTACGTCCTTCCAAGCTTTATTTTTTCTGCCTAATGCCTCTGTACACATCAACTGGGAGCTCGTACAGTAAATGACAGGGATACGATGAAATCACAGTTCGAGGTTTTTTCCTCTTTTTTTGTGAGAAGTAACTAGAAGTAGGAACTAAAGTGAAAAGCTGAAAGGAAGGGAACTGAAGAAATGTGGGATCACATGCTCACTAGGATTGATCTGAGGAATCGTTTGAGCCAATCATTTCGATTTGTCACTTTGTCTTTTCATGTAACTAATTGCATGGAGTTGAGAAAATCTCAATTTAAATAATGTCACTGAAATCGCACAAACTCAAAAAGAAATTTAACAGCCCTCTGTTGCTTTCTTGCTTTTTTTGCCGGTGCATGTGAACGCAGGGTCACAACCACTTTTCCATGCTGTTCTCATTACACGAGGAACATGGAGATGGTAATGTGCAGCTATGGGGCACTGACTACACGCTGACTCACAGGGTGGAGAAACGAGTGAGGTCACACTTTAAATCACCAAGAAACAACTGTAAGCAGGACAGGAAGCTAAAGCTGGGAGAGAACAAGAGGAGAGGAGAGTAGAAGAGAAGAAAAGAGAGGAGAAGAAATGAAAGGAGAGGAGAAGAAAGGAGAGAAGAGAAGAAAGGAGAGGAGAGAAGAAGAGAAGAGAGGAGAAAAAGAAGAAAGGAAAGGAGAAAAAAGGAGTGGAAAGGAGAAGAAAGGAGAGGAGAAAAAGAAGAAAGGAAAGGACAAGAAAGGAGAGGAGAAAAAGAAGAAAGGAGAGGAGAAGAAAGGAGAGGAGAAGAGAGGAGAGGAGGATTAGTGATAATGTGAACAAGTGCTGCACTCCATCCATGTGCTGGCTGAGTGAGATACAGATGGTGCTACAGATGTTGTGAGATGAACAGACGGTCTGCGTCGAAGGAACCCAAAGTGTCTCTCGACAAAATAAGTTTAATTCTATTATATAAAACACCACATGCTAGCATGAAGGAAATGCCACCAAGAACAAAAAACATCATCTATTTCTCAGAATACACATTTTGATCTCCAACCCCTGACCTCCACGTCCCAGAGGAGAAAAGGAGGGGAGAGGAGAGGAGAAGAAAGGAAAGGAGAGGAGAAGAGAAAGCTCATAAACAGCTTTCACACACAGAAATGAGGAAAAACATACAGTCCTGACTGGGTGATCCTGTTTCTCACCATAGGAACTGATAGCCAATAAAATGTGATGAAATCGTCTCAGGGAGGCGTGTGTTTTGTGTTTCAGGCGGGTAAATACAGAGGAACCATAACCATGACCTCATTCACCTTCTGTAAACATCATTACAGCTTCATTACTGCATTTAACAACGTTATACGATGCACAGCATATATAATCAGTGGTGCTGTAACTGTATTTTGGGGAGTGTGTGTGTGTGTGTGTGTGTGTGAGAGAGACTTCACCTTTCCCAGTAAGACGGCCATTTTGTGTCTCCAGCGTCCTTTATTCAGCGACGCCACTCGGATCCAGATGTTGAGCTGTGAGTTGTACATCCACACATCTCTGCTGTTGATGCGGCCTCCTGTAATTAACACACTTCCTTATTTTGTGTAATTTATTAACAGGGATTTAGATGCATGTTGTAGTGTTTTGCATTTTGCATGTCTGCCTTAATGAATATGTAATTTGTGGGCGGAGTCGATGCAAGTAGCTTGGTTTTGCACCGGAAGTCTGACTTATCGCAGCCCTGAAACTCACTATGTGTGGAAATGAATACAACCGAAGGGCAAGTAATAAAATTGGTATTAAACAGAATTAAAGAACCTGTACAAGTTTATGTTTACCTTACAAACAGATAAAGAGAAACACACGAGTTAACAATCTTTTATTTTATATTCACTTTCAACTTTTTAAATACTTTGTATATAAAGTGTGAGTTTAGTTTTACAGCTATCCAGAATGATTAGTACACAAGGGTTTTTTTCTACATTGCACTACATTTTTCTCATTTACATGAACATGCTCACACTAACCACACCCCAATTTTTCAAATCACATATGCAAATTAGTCACTTTATTTGTTATTTTTGTAAATCTGAACAAATTTTAACAAATCAAAAGGTAAACACTTTTTATATGCACATTAAATATTTAAATTTTTTTTAATCTGTGGAAGTAAAAGTACACAAAATATTGAAACACAAACCCTAAAATAATAAATAAAAACAATTCAAAAACACAGAAATAAATAAACAGTTATCTGATCATGGGTTTAAATCAATTTACATATGAATTAAATATTTACTTTTTTAAAAAGTACTTCAGAAAATAAAACGCAGTATAAAGAATATAACATTCAATGTCTTTCAATAAATTTTTAAAGCATAAAAAATCCAAATTCCATTTTATTCCTTATGAAGGTATGTATATGTGTGTGTGTGTGTGTGTGGTTACTTTGGCAAGAACAGGGCAAATTTTATCTTCTGTTCAAATTTAATCTTCTTAAATCTAATCCACTGGAAATTACTCAACGGTTATGCAAAGCAGAAGTATGAACAGCAACGGCTCAGAATAACCTTCCAGTCACGTCACTGAACACATGCGGGACAGCACCTGGACTTTCTCTCATACTCTGCTTTTGTGTAAACAGTGTGTGAAGACGGGTTTAATCAAGTTCCAATGAACTGACTTCAAACACACAGAACTGTGTCTATACAGGTTGGGAAATGTTCCGGGGTAAATACTTATGCACACATATATTTATTTACATCATCCATCCTTCCATTATCTGTAACCGGTTATCCTGTGCAGGGTCGCAGGCAAGCTGGAGCCTATCCCAGCTGACTATGGGTCAGAGGCAGGGTACACCCTGGACAAGTCACCAGATCATCACAGGACTGACACATAGAGACAAGCAACCATTCACACTCACATTCACACCAACAGTCAATTTAGAGCAACCAATTAGCCTAACCTGCATACCTTTGGACTGTGGGGGAAACCGGAGCACCCGGAGGAAACCCACGCAGACACGGGGAGAACATGGTTTACACACTTCCTGCTTCCTGAGTTGTTCGCGCCGAGTCCTTTTTTTCCCGCGAGTGCCGGCGTTAATTACTAATCCTTTTTAACTTTTTTCTACAAATAAATTTCCAGTATCCTCTTCATTTTTATTGTACTATCGCATTCATTTTTGTACTTTTCACTTTCGCTTTCCTTTTTCCGTTTTTTTTTCTCTTTCTTTTTTCGGAAGAACGCCGAGACCGGAAGCTTTCTTTTTCTCTCCTCCTGTGTAAAGACCACAAGCGGAGGCCA
>JAOBAL010000010.1:34858981-34869740 GCA_025212315.1 Batrachocephalus mino | reverse complement strand
TGTGTGTGTGTGTGTGTGTGTGTGTGTGTGTGTGTGTGTGTGTGTGTGTGTGTGTGTGTGTGTGTGTGTGTGTCTGCAGCCTAACGGGAGCGGTCAGAGCAAAATGGCCGGCTCTTTCCTGTTTCCTCCACCTCCTCCGGTGGCACGGCCGGTGCCACTCCCCATGCCCGACCCCAAACCCAGCCACACACACCCCGACGGGGGACTCGGCTCACCCGCATCACCCTGTAAGTGACGCCAAGAGCTCCGAGCCCCTTCACGAGCCCTGAAATGTACCAGCTATACACAATATCTGCCCCAGTTCCAATCAGAAGGCAGCTCCTTAGCCTGTCCCATTCAGAAGGTCCATATTGTTTAGGTCCATATTGTTAGCTGCCTATCCGGCTAGCTCTGTTATTTAGTGTACTCTCGCCTAGAAAGTCTTCTTCACTTCACTTCACTCCAAGCTGATAAATTTAGGAGTGACAGGAAATAAAACATTGCCGTGGGTTAAAAATGATGACATATGATACAACTGAGGCCTATCCAATCCCAAGTGTCGCAGCAGAAAAGTGTTCGCCTTGTCATTCTGGAGATCGTGAGTTCAAAGCAATCTGCTAAAGTCCAAAAGAGCAAAATTGGCCATGCTCTCTGGTTGGGAGAGGTGGCATACTCACAGTGCCCCTCTCTCTGCCCTGTCAATCACACCAACACTAGCCAGTAGTGAGCATATGTGAGCTTGTATATGCGGAAGACGGTAGATAGCACTTTCCTCCAAGTGAGTTATTCTGCAGTTGGAAAAGATGCGATAGCTGGCTTTATGTGTCTCCATGGAAACATGTCCTAGCCTTCACCCTGTCCAAATGGTAGGTAAGATTGAATGATTGGTTGGAATTGGCAAGCACTGATCGGAGAGAAAGAAAAAATGCTGCCCAGTCAGAGACCTTTAAAGGATGTGACTAAGACAGCTGCCTCCAGAATGGAACTTCATATCAGAGACGAATATTAAAGATGCAGGAAAGAAGGAAAAATAGCTGCCAAGAATAATCCTCTAACCCTAAAACAAATTGCTGAATGTAGTGAGACAATCATGGACACTCAGGAGAAAACTCCCCCCTTAATGTGCAACATTAAAAAGTCATAACCCATAACCTGTGACCCAGGAAGTATTACGTATCATCATAATTCTAAAATAGTCAAGCCAAGAATTCAAACCAAAGCTCTCCTGCTTCTCTCCTTTTATTTTTTTATTGAGTTTATTTTTTCACCTTTTCATTTTTCTGTCTAGAACAAACTCAGATTAAAATGTACAACTTTAATGGTTAAAAAAAAGGCTGCTCTTAGATTTCCATATTCACTGTTATTTTTTTCTTTTCTTTTTTTTTCTTTTCTATCACCTTCTATTTCCTTTTCACTTCTCTCCTCTCTGCCTCTCTTGATAGATCAAATTCAGGGCAGTGTGCATGGACTCCAAAATCACATTCAACAAAATAGACTGGATAATAAAATCAACATTAAAGCAACTTTATACTTCATTTCAAACCATTCGACAGCAGTCTCACTAAAAATAACAAAAAATCAAACGGAGCGGTTTTCTTTAAGTCTCAAACGTTGCCGGACCCTGATTCGGGGTCTGTATAAAGTGTGTATGGGTGTGTGTGTGTGTGTGGTGTCGGGGTGCAAGTTTGGGATCTGTGCGTGCCCCAGTGGAGGAGCCAGGAGAAAGGATGGGCCTTAAGAACTAGAGGGTGCTGGACGAAGACCATCCCTCTCTTTTCCTCTTCCTTTTTTCCCCTTTTTTCGCATCATCTGTTTCCTTCATGCACCTCTTTTAAAGATCTGTTTCTCATTCTCACCCACTCTCTCTTTTTCACATTTGTTCCTGTATATCTGTAATATCGCATCAGTCACATTCCATAACCTGCTTTCATATTTTACTGATGTTTTTTACTACCTTACACACACACACACACACACACACACACACACACACACACACACACGCATGTGCAAATGCAGACACATACAGGCAAGCTTGAGACGACACACACACTGGTTCTCCTCTCAGTGCCTCTGCTTAATCTCACCTGTATAAAACTGTCTTAGACGTATTTAGTCTGAAATTTGGAGTCCATTGTATAGCTCTGCCCAGAATTCGATCAGTTCAACAAAAGTGTCAAAGAAGTTCATAAGACGTTCCACAGATTTACCACCTGAAAGAGAAATACTTCATTTTGTTATGACATTTATTATCGTGCTAGAAAAATATGAAAAAAAAGACCTATGCGGACGGGTGACAGATTAAAGGAAAAGCCGTCATGAAGCAGCCTATGAGCCACCACGCAATGAGCCGTGCAAAAATATTGGCATCGATTCTGCAAGTCTCTTGAAGTGTACTAGAGCGATGAACACCGTTCTTCCAAAATGATAATCCTTTAGGGATTATAGCAGCCTCAAGCCCTGTGGATGGGAGCAAAAAACCACACCCATTTTCAGGATAATAATCCTAATCCTTCATCATATGGACAACTTTGTACAGGAGCCACTCTTACTGACGTGGTGAAGCGTTCTCCTTCTTGCTCTCATCATGATGAAAGATGACTCATCTGACCATGTCACTTTTTTTTTCCACATCTCAGTAGACCAGTGCCTGCATTTTCTGCACCACTGAACTCTCAAACGCTTGATTAGTCTTTTATAATGAAGCGTTTCTGCAGTGCAACCCGACTACAAGATCCCTATTATAACATGCTGATATAGTATATGCCCACCGTCTACTTTATTAGGAACACCTGTACACCTGAACATTCATACTGTTATCCAGTCATGTGGCAGCAGCGCTATGGACAGATGCAGCCAAGCGGAAACACTTTGTTGATGAGAGCTGATTCAAGCTGAAAGGAGGGCTGACAGGAACTGAAATAACTACTCTTTACAACCGTGGTGAGCAGAAACGCATCTCAGAATACAAGAAAACGTCCAAACCTGAGGTGGATGGGCTACAACATCAGAAGACCCCACAGGACAGTTGATGTTACTTTAATTAAAAAAAAAATGTATACCTCCTGCAGAGCATGCTTTATTGCATCATACAGTCAAGCTATCTGGAAAGCATCTGCACATGTCAGCTCATCTAATCCGGATTTTCCTTTAATTTGTCACCTATCTGTATTTGATTATAATCTTTTTTCTACTCTTATAAACTGTATGCACATATAAAATTTGGCATTTTAAATTCACATTGTTACTTAGATAAACTGTAGGGGTTGCAAGCAAAACAGTAATTTTAACTTTAACAGCAAATTATTGAGATTTCAAAATATTTCTGGGGGTGTATAATTTTAAACCACTATATATCGTAGTTCCTACTGACATAAAAACAATGCAGTTATATAGAAAATGCAGTAATATTGAGCTACTGTAGAATATCCCCAAACACTGACAGGTGTGTGTGTGTGTGTGTGTGTTGGAGCAGCATACTCCTCGCCAAGCTCCACAGCTCCCAACAGGTTTGTCAGCATCGGAGCACGGGACAACTTTCTAAACATCCCACAGCAGACGCAGGTATACACACACACACACACCTGGCTTTCCCATTTTCAAGATACAAATTGATTACACATCTTGAGTCAGCCCCACATAATGATGGAGGCTGAGTTGGCTACTTGTGTGTTGTCGCTTGTTTGTGGTTAGTGTAGTGCTGTGTTCAAGCCCAGATGTGAGTTTGTAGGGAGCAGGCCTGCTGGGCATTCTGCTTAAGACACTCCTCGAGTGCATGGTCCTGGCCACCAGATGTTAAATACTTTCACCCCTGCCTGCTGAACGTCTTTTTCATGAGGAACAAAACCTCAAGCTAAACACTAAAGCCGGCGCACATGGAGGCAATCTGGAGCGTGTCTCTGTTTCTGTCTGCTTCTCTCTTCTCTGTCCACAGCACATGCCTGTTGATTCTAGATGATGTTTAGAGGACTCGTGAAACACCTGGATGAAGATTTTACAAAATCTTAAATGTTTTATTCTGTAGACCTTTAACACGCAGAGTGGTATGTCTGCATTTTTACAGAAATGCAATCGATAACAGATGGATTCTGAGCGGATATAGTGGATATACAGTGGATATACTCTAGGCTTAAGCTAGAGAACGTGGGAATGGGTAAATACAGGAAGGAAGTAAAGCACACAACGAGACACAGAGAGAGAAAGAGAGAGTGTCATCTTCCGACCGTCTGATTTCCCTCAGCGACCAGACATGATGTCAGAGGCAGTTGAACATGAACTTGGTGAAGACTGAGTGTTTGAAGCAAGGATAGAAACTGCTGGGGGGGTTCTAGCCTACGCAAACTTTATCTCAGTAATGTAGCTCTGCCAAAAAGTAAACTAGTCCCTGTGGAGTAACAAACAATTCCAAAAACTTGGTTCCAAAATATTTTCTGCTGTAAAACAAACAAGTTGACGTGTCTTCTCTGTTCAAGAATCTTAAAGTAAACATAGAAATGTCAGTCTGTTATTTTTCATTTACCGAAAAAAAAAGTTAATCAGCCTAATCAATATGACTTAAACTTTAGTTTAAGCAGAACACTTCAGCATGTGTAACACAGTCTTTCTCACACTCTTGTGGTCAGGATGAGAATTGCCCTGCTGAGATGCTTCTGCATGGATATGTGTTTTTACAGTAGAATTCAGAGCTGTATCAACTCCAAGACCAGGACTAGCCAAGATCGAGTCAAGCTCAAGGCTTATGAGGGTTGAAATCGATCAAATCCTTTTCTAGGCTTCAACTATTTGGCTTCGTTCGTGCATTGCGCCAATCATTAGGCTGTTTTCTAGAAGAATGAATTACTTCTTGTCAAACACTGTGTATGCAAAATGAAAAGACAAGACTAACATTATTTTTGCAAACTCTATGTCAAGACCATATTTAGTGAAAGCAGCACCCAAGGCCAAGATAAGTCCAAGTCAATGCAGAAATCATTTCGAGACTGGATACAAGTCATACATCCCTCGTGGAACCTTTATTCACTATTCAATTACTACTTAGGAATTTTAGGAATCTTAAGAATTGCATACAAAAGGATGTGAATGAAAGCTAAAGCATTGGCAATGGAAGATTTTTAATCAAATACTGAGGGATTATCCCATGTAGATTATTCTCGACATATTCCTTTCTGCTGTATAATGGCAAAATGATGTGTCTGCAGTTTGGATTGAAATTGATTTATGATTGGAAATGAACTTTTGGGCTGTCTCATTTGTTTAATATTGTGACAAATTCAAAAAATCCAGATTTGCACAGTTTTTGAAAGAAAAAAGTGTTTTACTGTTAGCGTAGTTACTGTGTTAAATTTGTAGGGTACTATTTTTGTAGGTTTAAAGGTAATGCTCAAGAGCCTAGCAGTGGTAGGACAGGATAGGACAAGACACTGCTACCTCTCCAAGTAGAGACTCATTCTCATAAAATCTCGGATAGTTCTGGGACTTGATGTCTCATAATATAACTTTAAACTCATGATCTGTAGCTTTAAATTTCAACATTCCAACTGACATTATAGTGTGTAGCTTTAAATTTCAACTAACATTAGAGTGTGTGGCTTTAAATTTCGACATTCCAACTAACAGAGTGCATAGCTTTCAATTTCGACATTCAAACTAACATTAGTGTGTAGCTTTAAATTTCAACATTCCAACTAACATTAGTAGCGTATCTTTAAATTTCAACATTCCAACTAACATTAGAGTGCGTAGCTTTAAATTTCAACATTTCAACTAACATTAGAGTGCATAGCTTTAAATTTTTACATTCCAACTAACATTATAGTGTGTAGCTTTAAATTTCGACATTCCAACTAACATCAGAGTGCGTAGCTTTAAATTTCAACATTCCAACTAACATTAGTGCGTAGCTTTAAATTTCAACATTCCAACTAACATTATAGTATGTAGCTTTAAATTTCAACACTGCAACTAACATTAGTGCGTAGCTTTAAATTTCAACATTTCAACTAATATTAGTGCGTAGCTTTAAATTTCAACATTCCAACTAACATTATAGTGTGTAGCTTTAAATTTCGACATTCCAACTAACATTAGAGGGCATAGCTTTAAATTTCAACATTTCAACTAACATTATAGTGTGTAGCTTTAAATTATAACATTCAAATTAACATTACATTATGTAGCTTTAAATTTCCAACATTCCAACAAACATTAAAGTGTGTACCTTTAAATTTCAACATTCCAACTACCATTAGCGTATGTAGCTTTAAATTTCCAACATCCCAACTGATATTATTGTATGTGGCTTTAAATTCCAACTGCACTTTCAGTTAAATTGTAATTTGAGTATGTTGATGGAAATTATATAATGATTATTTAGTAATATTTTATACTTTCTTCATCATTAATTAATATCAATACATTTTCCTCTGTTTTACAGTCTTGGTTTCTTTGACAAGATCCACCTGAAACACACAGATACAAAGTCTGTAGCTGAAACGTGAAACACAAAGCTAGGTATGGACTGCTTTTAGCTAATCACTCACAATCCCTGTCCCTGATCAACTCAGACCTGCAAGCACCCTGAAACCTTCACCATGAGCCCTCAACCCAGGAATCTGGAAAACTTCCATATGAGTCTTCAAAAACTACATGATTCTGCAAATCTGAAACTGGAAAGAGGAAAAAAAAACATTGAAACTGGGAAAACAGCAACACAAAAAGCGGGAGTGGAAAACAGATTTGTTTCCATTCTGAATGAAGAAGAGGTTTCATCATAAGAAGTCTTTGTAATGGTATCAAGGTGACTTGAGTATTGACCAATATTTTCTTCCTTCCTTTTATTCATTTTTAAATCGTCCACCAACCATGCAGCGGGGCCAAACCATTCTGCTTTCACTCCATCACAGGTAGATGAAATTAAACCATTTCTGATATTTTACATCCAGTGAAAATGAAGCAAAGCGTGAAACCAGGATGGGTTCATCCACATGCTCCACATCAAGCTACACTTGATTCTCAAACATCTGATTGGACAAGCACTACAAAAGACTCCCCAGCATCCTGTGCTTTGGGATTGGCCCATCATCATGACTGACATTATCAAATCATGGGTGTGTCCCAAATACTGGAATGTTAATAGTAATTCGTAGTAATTAAATTCAACAAAAAGACTACAACAAAGGTCTGAAACGTTACCATACTTGAATTCCAATCTGAACAGTCGCTATTTTAAGTTTATTTATTAGGTTTCATCAATGCATTTAACCAATGATATACTTTCAATCTACTGTATCTGAAGTGTGTTATTACCACGGAGCAGAATTTCAACACTGAAAAAAGAACAAAACCTGTCCACCCATCTTCATTAACAGGAAATGATAGATATAGCTAGAGATAGAGGTGTGACACCTGCCAAGTCCCGTCCACCAGCCAGTGCTCACCTATCATACAATGGTTACCAGTCAAGGATGGTGAGGTCTAGCACATGTTTTCTCTGAGACACTTGAAGCCATGCTCATGCTATGTGAAAATTAACACACTCTAAGGAAAACGCTGTCTGCCCTGTTCTATATACTTGAGCTCACAGATGCCTCCAATTGGCTAGTCTCTCCGTGATTGACGAGAGAGAGAGATAGTGTGCAATCTCTCTCACCCAGAGAGCACAGCCAGTTTTGGTCTCTTGACCCCTGGTCATGGATGGCTGTGGTGTTGCTGTCACGATCTCAGCCCTTCAGGAGTGAGAGGGACGTTTTTAATCATGTAGCCACTCATTTTCTCTGAATGAACACAATGAATAGAAAAAGCTAGACTGATTTCATGTTGCATCAGTTAGGCGTCTTGCTGTCAGACTATACCAAGCCAGGCGTGGTCAGACCAAACGCAAGTTAATCTGGCCTGGTTGAAAAAAAGGAGAACATACTTGACACAGGAACGAGAAAAAAGCTGACCACTAATTAGCATCAGAGAATGGCTAGCAAGAGAATGGGATAAACCAGTACAAAAATATGATGTTCTTTTTTCTGCCAACACTTCTATTTGTACACTACCGCAAAGTATGTCCTTTCAAGTTTTTCAGACGGCCATGACGGAACAGCTCTTCTGTCGAACACTAGAGTTTGGGACACACCCATTGTTAGCAATGAACAAAAAAACTGCACATATGAACATGAAATCGGATAAGGGATGCTTGGGGAGGTTGTCAGCCACGACATACAACAAACCTCGAGATACTCGACATTAATTACACTAATAAACAGGTTTTTGTTAGCAATAAACCAAGGACAGTGACGCATTAGCGAAAATAATGTTGTAAAGCCTTTATAAATTATAAATGCACAAATTCAGCTTTTATGACCAACCATCATGCATAAAAAAAGATAACGACTTTGCACCACTTCCAGCAGTAACTGTTTCTCTGCGCATACTTCAGTTTTCAGTGCAACCACACATACACCAGTAGAAATCTTCAGAAAAAAAGCCTTTGTTTTGCCTCTCTGTCTTTCTCTATCTCTCTTTCTCTCTCTGCTGAAAGTGGGTTTTTGTTTTGGTTTGCAGTAGTTTAACTGGTTTTCATTTTGTGTCATCTGTTATTTTCTTTTACAGAATTAACTGCATGAGAGTTTAACTTCTTTCAGGTTTGCTTGTAAAACATAGCAACAGTAACACATACGATTTCTACACAGTATTTTTTTTTTGGCTTCATCATCCATACTTCATCCTTCCCTACTGCATGTCCGATCACTCTTATCATCAGCACTCACTTCCTGTCCGGAGTCGGTTTTACATTACTGACATCACTTCCTCTATTCCGTGCACTCTTTATTTTTTTCTTTCTCTCTCTCTCTCTGCACTACAGTACAGACGGATTTGGTCGAGGCCCTCATTATAGACCGTTCTCCAGATCATGCACACAAACGTTGCACTATGATATATATAAAATCGAAAACGCCTTTCGTTCACCCGTTTTATGATTTACGTTCCTTTTCTTGAATGTGAATAATCGAACAAACCCGGTCACAGCGTTACACTGTGTATATCTGCATCCTGACAACACCATCGACATCACAAAATAACTGGACTGCCCGGCTGTCAGTCACATGTCAGGGATTCTGCTTATCATTAGCCCCGCCCCCTGCCTGACGATTCCAGTCCACGCAGCAAAGTGCCTCCCTTTCTGTTTTTTTTTTTTATTTTTAAATGCAACCTGGCATTGAATTCAGGGTCTGTATTTCATGTATAAGCTACAGAATTAATGTACAATATGTATCATGGCTTAGCAAGAACCAGAAGACTGGAAACATCGCTTTTATAAATATATATTATCCAGACATAAAGATCATACTCGTACGTGCTGTGTATATATATGGAAATATGTATAGTAGCTCTTCTTTGGAATACGGCAGTCTAGTTATTTTTTGACCTTTCACCCCAGTTCATATCAGTCGTCTTCCAAACAACAGTCCTCACAACCCTTAAAATAAATAATGTAATATCATGGTATTATCACTTATCATTCATACATGGTACAAGACTGATTAAAAATATCAGTGTTAGTATTTAAAGGAGGAAAAGAGAGTGAGGTGTTTGTGGGCCGAGGGTGCAAACCTGTGAGTCTGTACGAGAATTTTAAGAACTTTTTTTTTTTTTTTTAAGTCCGCTCGTCCTGGACTCTAAACTCAAGGGCCATGAACACTATCCCAATCTTTATAAAATATTGGGTTTTTCTTTTCCCCTTCATTTACCTTTAACTTTTTTTTATGTTATATTTGTAATCGTTTTGTTTTTAAACTATTAGGGAGGGTGGAACGAACAATTTTAGAAAACTGTGTATAACAGTACGTACGATCCTGGTGCATGTTCACGTGGGTTCAGTCTATGATTATACTTTCTCTTCAGACACTTTTTAGAGGGTGTGTCAGTCAGTGCTCTTCTTCAGTGTGCTCGCTGGGGGGGTGGGGTTCGTAGTTTTCCAGGTTGTGACAAAAGGCATTTTATTTCAACCTTTAAGAAGATCGTATTTAATTCTGTCAACCTTACGTTTCCGGTACACGCAGAGGTTGTTTTGTCCAGCTCATTCACTTTTTAAAACCCCGGAATTTTAGAACGGTTCAACTCATTGACTGTAAATTAAAGAACTGCGTAATTAATCAGCAAAAGTGTTTTTTGCCTTTGTGATGATCTGAAAGATGTCGTAATGAGTATTTGTAGAAGTTCTTGTAGTTTTTAGACAATGTAAAGACGGGTTCCTGGAGGAGAAGGAATGTTCCAGAGAATCATGGAATCGTCTGGAAGAATGAAACGTAGACGGGCTTCATCCCAAAACCTCCTCCCTCCTGACCCTCAACCCTCTGCCTTCCACCCCCCTCCTCCTCCTCCTCTTCTAACCCTCCCCTTCAAAATGTAAATGACCCTCTTCCTAGTGCTTGTGATTAGTGTAGTGTGGTACTAAGCCAGCATTTAAAGGTTGTTCCTTTCAAAAGTGCCTTTTGTTCACAGAGTCCATCTTGTAAAACATGATTCTTAAAAAAAAAGGACAAAAAGTTTTTGCCCCATCTTTCCTCATCCACCCTTTATTTCAGTCTTTCTAAGCCGTATATATATAGTATATAGTAATACAGGAAATGGATGTGATTTAGTTCTTTTTATTGTTCGATACCGAAAAAAAATGTAAAGGCAAAAAAATTCTTTCTCTGTCCTTTTGCCACTTTCCTTCTTTTGCATTACTGGAGATGTTGTACAAGACATCTGTCTTACCCCATCGTACATCCTTCCCCCCCCCTCCCTC
>JAOBAL010000010.1:34284238-34294702 GCA_025212315.1 Batrachocephalus mino | reverse complement strand
CTGGGAAGGGGGGGGGGGGGCTTCGCAGATGCTGTCTGTGATGCCATCTGCGAGGACTGGGTTGTCAGCATAAATTGGCCTTTAGGGCTGGCCAAGACAATTCAGTTACATTTCACCGGGTCTGGGGCATGCGACAGAATGTTATTGTGCATGTGACCTGAAATAGCTTCTTTTTTTCCTTTTATTCTTTTTAGTTTCTTTTTCTTTTCCCCAAATGTTTCCATCCATCCATCATCTTTAGCCACTTATCCTGTACAGGGTCGCAAGCAAGCTAGAGCCTAGCCCAGCCGACTATGGGCAAGAGGCGGGGTACACCCCAGACAAGTTGCCAGGTCATTGCAGGGCTGACACATCCAGACAAACAACCATTCACACTCACACGTATGGTCAATTTAAAGTCACCAATTAGCCTAACCTGCATGTCTTTGGACTGTGGGGAAAAACAGAGCACCTGGAGGAAACCCACACAGACATGATGAGAACATGCAAACTTCACACAGAACAGCCCTCATTGGCTGCTGGTCTCAAACCCAGGACCTCCTTGCTGTGAGGTGACAATGCTAACCACTACACCACTGTGCTGCCCCCAAATTTTTCCTTTTCCTGCATTCCCATTTGCTTTTTCCGTGATGTTCTTTTTAATCTTCTTCCTTCCTGACCTCTTTCTTTCATTCCTTCTGTGCTTTCCTTCCTGTTTATCTTTCAACCTTTTCCCTTTAATTTATTTTTCATTCCTTTATTTTCTCCCTCTTCTCCTGTTCCACATCGTATAGCACACAAAATATTTTTTATAAACTGTGATTTCAGAGTCTGTTCCAGCTCAAGTGGTGGCTGTTGATGTGTTGCCTGATTTGACTCATTTCTCCTTCACTGCTGAATTATTTTTCTTTCAAAAGACTGACATGTCCCTACTTTAACTTATCATTAAACTACACCTATTCTCTGAAAGTCTTAAAACAATGCAAACATTTTTGAACATTTATTTTTCCTCAGCACAAGGCGTAAATCTATCAGATACCTGACAGCTTGACACGTTCGTGTCAGCACAACTTCAACCTGCACTTTCCTCCACCTCTGATAGAAAAGAGGAAGATGTTCACCTGGGAAAATGAACTGATCATCATCACTGTGTCATTTCAACCTTGCTTTATAAATGGCGTAGCTAGTGCATGCTTCACTTTAGCCTGGATGTGGAGGCTATTTTAGGAGAAAATTGTCTCATTTCGAAAGTCAAAGGATGTGAGAAGTTAATAATGGCCATTACAACCTGTGCCCATCTCTGGGTTTTAGAGCACAACTTCACTTCTGGATAAAAGCACATAAATAATGCACAGATACTCTACAAATGGTGAAAACCTCTTCATGGTGCAGCCAGGTTCAGACCCTCAGCCTGAGCTGAGCAGAATTCTGTACACTCACTCAATTATAAATGAATTATTTATTATAAACACATTCATTAAAAATCACTGTTTAAGTTGTTTAAGTTTTGCTAAATGTAACACTAATATCATTCACAAGTCACAATGTGAGCTGCATTCTTCCTTTCTTTCTCTTAGTACCCTTTTTCGTGCTTTTTCAACTCGATTTACTTTCCCCCCCATTTCACTATTGCCTATGTTCTTTCTCTTATTGCTTTTATTGTTTAGAATCTTTAAATACTTGGATTTCCCTGCATTCCTTCCCCCTTCTTTTTTCTTCTTCTCTTTTCCTATTCAGTCATGTGTTCCTTTTTCTAGATTGATTTCTTTTATTTTTTTTCATGTGCCCTTCCTTCCTTCCTTCCTTCCTTCCTTCCTCACAGCCCATTGTCTGTTCTTTTCATTTTTCCCCTTTTCCTTGCTTTCTTTTTACCTCCGCCAAGGAGGTTGTTTTCGGTAGCGTTGGTTTGTTTGTCTGTCTGTTAGCAACATTACGGAAAAAGTAATGAACTGATTGCTCTGAAATTTTTTTCCAGAGGTGTGACTGGACACAAGTAACAATCCATTAAATTTTGGCAGTGATCCGGATCACCTTCTGGATCCCGGATTTTTTAAAAGGATTCTTGGCGGAGGTCTGCACTCTCTGAATACTTTTCTAGTTTATGCTGTAACATGCTTACAGTAGTTTAGCTTCTTCTAAGTCAGAGCAAGTGAATGCACTGATTGAACATGTGCATGAGGATGTGTGTACATGTTCCTACCCTGCTGGTTAAAACAGCTTGCTTGCTGAGCAGCTGGTCTCTGTCCATACGTGTCTGTGAAAGCAGATCCTTTAGACGCCGGTTCTCTTCCAGTACACTGTTCTCACCACCAGCACCTGAAACTAGGAGTGGATCACAGGAAAGGTCAAGATATACTGTACATGCTTACTCCATACTGCTCTGTAATTTACTTTGCTGCTATGTAACAGGTAAGGTAATTGAGTGTACCTGAAGGCCCATCGGCCAGGTTTCGGGTGATGATCTGCCGTATGAGGGCAGGAACTGGTGTGGAAAAGGAATCCACATCATCGCTTTGTACAGTAAGGGCCTTCTCCTCAGTGCTGCTGTCTGGGTTGAGCAGGGATTGCTCTAGTTTCTGTAACAGCACCGTTAACAAGATAGACATACGCTGATGTCAGCATTGAGGAGCAAACATCTTTCTAGACCAATAATAATCATAAAACATATGCATTTACATTATAGACACTGAGGTATTGGAATAGGTTGAGATGTATATATGTAGTAGATCTCCAGGAGGAACATAAGGCTTAGGTTAATATCGGTGTGATCAGTAATTAATCAGTAGTTATTTTAAAAATGGCATAGTTAACTAGTAGTTTGACACATTACTACTAAAGAAGAAGAAGAACTTTATCACACATACACTTAAGCACACAATCAAAGTCCTCTCTGCATTTAACCCAGTGAACACACACATGCCACATGCACACACACACATGAGCAATGAGCACACAAACATACCCAGAGCAGTGGGCAGCCATGCTACAGTGCGCAGAGAACAGTCAGGGGTTAGGTGCCTCGCTCAAGGGCACTTCAGCCCAAGGCTGCCCCATGTTAGCCTAACCTGCATGTCTTTGGACTGTGGGGGAAACCAGAGCACCCGGAAGAAACCCATGCAAACACGGGGAGAACATGCAAACTCCACACAGAAAGGCCCTCGTCAGCTGCTGGGCTCGAACCCAGGACCTTCTTGCTGTGAGGCGACAGCGCTAACCACTACACTACCGTGCCGCCCTACTTAATATCTACTATCCACATAATGTCCATTTATTAATCTACTGATAACACCTACTCCTTTCATATTCAAGTTCAAAGTCCTCTTTGTAATATGACACTATATACTTTGATCCATTTGTCTCATTAATCACCTGCTCAGAGGTTGAAAAGGACATCGATTGTTTAGTATAGCCTGTAGCACGCTATCAGATCAGAGCTATTGATGTCACCTTTCCATGTGTGTTGCAGCTTGAACATGACTGCTGTGTAAAAGATGAAGGCTGTCAGTTAGCCTACAGGGACCGAGCAGACAAGAAGGCCCCAGGCTGTCCAGAGGAGTGGCTGGGAAAGAGACAGGAAAAAGAAAAAAAAAAAAAGATTCCTTATCTTCAATGTTTGTTTTCTCAGCCTTTCTGTGTCCTCTCACCTGCCTGTTCTCTATTCTTTTAACCCTCTCCTGCCAATCCCTAGCCTCTCTATTCACCCTCTCCTTTTTCTGTCTTTCTTTCAGCCATCTCTATCTCTTCCTCTTTTCAGCATATTCGAAGAAGCTATGCCTCTGTCAGAAAGTAGAGTTGACAGTTCAGCCCAGACTGGGACTAGGGCAGAGGCTGCCTCCACTCTTCCCACCAGCAGAATACTCAATCAGATAGCGGTGGAAATACCGAATATCTCACTGCTCAAGTGTCACCATGTAAAAGCAAACAGTGATGGTTCTGCCCAAGCTGACGCTGTATTGTGACCCATGGTCTCATCAATATTCATCAATATTCGTATTACGTTCAGATAAAATGTTTGTTTCTAAGAGTTTCTAAGAGTAAGCTCAGAAAGCTGATGCAATATACCTGAAACTGTGCTTTAAAATAAATATAATATAAAAATGCATGGTTTATTTGCACCAAGAAATACCCAATGATTAATTAAACTAAATAAAAATAATAAGAAAACATACAATCACTATAAGGTGCCGATGCACCTTCAGTGCTTAGTCTCATTAAAGACAAGTAGGAATTATGGCATGTGAGACTCGACATGTTATCACTGCAATTTTTTAGAGTCGGATAGCTGAAATCTGACTTGTGATCAGCAGTTCATTGCCAGAGGCGATTCTAGAGTCTGTTGTGGCCCCAAGCAAAAATTTCCAGGGAGCCCTTCTGAAACAGTGTTCATCACCAATATGTTATAAATAATCTGACACCAACGAAAAATGTATGAAACCAAAGTTTTTTAAAGTCCAAATGTGAAAATACAATGGTAAAGAACAATAAAAACAATAAAAAACAAAATAAATAAGCCCTCAGGCCCCGACTCTCGGGGGCCCCTGGGCCAGGGGGCCCCAAGCAGTTGCCTGCCTTGCCTGTTCACAAGCTGCGCGTCTGATGGAAGGACGTATAGAAAGGAAAGAAAGAATAATAGAAAGAGGAAAAATTAAAGGGAAGAAAGAAAGTGAGAAAGAAAAACCCCCGAAAGAGAAACAGGTATAAAGAAAGACAAAAAGGAAAGAGTGTGACAATGAAGAGAGGAAAGAAGAGGAGAGAATGGAAGGATGTATAGAAAAGAAAGGAAAGAATAATGGAAAGAGGGAAAATGAAAGGGAAGGAAGAAAGGGAGAAAGAAAAAGAGCACTCAAAAGAGAAATAGATATAAAGACAAAAAAGGAGAGTGTGAAAATGAAGAGAAGAAAGAACAAGAGAGAATGAAGGAAAGAAAGAATAACTGAAAGAGGAAAAATAAAGGAAAGAAATGGAGAAAGAAAGAAAGACCCCAAAGAGAAACAGATATAAATAAAGACAAAATAGGAAAGAATGTGATAATGAGGAGAAGAAAGGACAAGAGAGAATGGAAGGATGTATAGAAAGGAAAGGAAGAATAATGGAAAGAGGGAAAATGAAAGAAAGAAAAATAAAGGAAAGAAAGGGAGAAAAAACCCAAAGAGAAACAGATATAAGGAAAGTGTGTGAAAATGAAGAGAAGAAAGAAAATGAGAGAACGACAGGATGTATAGAAATGAAAGGAAGGAATGAAAGAATAACGGAAAGAGGGAAAATGAAAAGGAAGAAATAAATAAAAAAGAGAAACAGATATAAATAAATAAAGACAAAAAGGAAAGAATGTGAAAATGAAGAGAAGAAAGAACAAGAGAATGAAAGGACGTATAGAAAGGAAAGAAAAAATAATGTGATGAGGAAAATTTGAAGGGAAGAAAGAAAGAGAAAAATAAAGGAAAGAAAGGGAGAAAGAAAAAAAACTAGAAAAACGGGTATAAAGAAAGACAAAAAGGAGAGTGTGAAAATGAAGAGAGGAAAGAAAAGGGGAGAACGGAAGGATGTATAGAAAAGAATGAAATAATAATGGAAAGAGGAAAAAATAAAAAAGAAAGAAAGGAAGAAAAATAAATCAGAGAATGGTATAAAGAAAGACAAAACAAACAAGTGTGAACAAGAACAGAAGAAAGAAAATAAGAGAATGGAAGGATATATAAGAAAGAAAGAAAGAAAGAAAGAAAGAAAGAAAGAAAGAAAGAAAGAACCCCTCCCCAAGAGAAACAGGTATAAAGAAAGACAGGAAAGAAAAGGAGAGAATGGAAGGATGTATAGAAAGGAAAGAATGAATAATGGAAAGAGGAAAATGAATGAAAGAAAGAAAAATAAAGGAAAGAAAGGGAGAAAGAAAAAAACAGAGAAAGGTATAAAGAAAGACAAAAAGGAAAGAGTGAAAATGAAGAGAGGAAAGAAAAGGAGAGGATAATGGAAAGAGGAAGAAAGAAAGAAAGAAAGAAAGAAAGAAAGAAAGAAAGAAAGAAACCAAAGAGAAAGGTATAAAGAAAGACAAAAAGGCAGGAGTGTGAAAATGAAAAGAAGAAAGAAAAGAGAGAATGGAAGGATGCATAGAAAGGAAAGAAAGAATAATGGAAAGAGGAAAAATAAAGGGAAGAAAGGAAGGATGGGGAAAATCAAACCGAAAGGGAGAAAAAAATAGATATACAAACAAAGACGGACAAAAGAAAGAGCAATAAGGGAAAGAAAGTTTAAATAAAGGACAAAAATGTAAGAAGGAAAAAATAAAATAAAGAGAAATTAATATAAAAGAAACAGAAAGAAAGAAAGAAAGAAAGAAAGAAAGAAAGAAAGGCATGACACTGATGCAGTAATACAATATACAGTTTACATTTTACTGGCTGTTTAATTCAATAAAAATCACATTCAGGAAGTTTTTCAGCCAGTTCAGCTCTTTTAAATGATTTTATTGATCTTTAGAGTGAAGTGTAGTTCCTGAAAGACCTCATCACCAGCAGGGGTTAAGATCCAGGTCTGTACTGTCTGTACTGTCCACTAACCCTGTGCACCAGCTTTGGCTTTGGTCATGTAAATCAGTGAGCAGGTTAACAGTAGTAATAACTCCGGCCACTAGAGGGCGCTGTGCTGCTGTTACACTGCCAGCATCCAGCTCCTCCCTGAGCCTGCTCTCCTCACACATGAAGAAGGAATGTATTTATCGATAAACATAATCGAGAGCCATAAACAATTTCCACATTAAACTTTGAAAAGATGAAAAACCCCAAAGTAAACAACGTCCAAACATGAAAACACACACACACACACACACAACCGTTTAAGTCAGTCTGACTTTGCTGGGAGAAGTTTGGGAGTTGCTCCTCACCCCCTGCAGACTCACTTCCTGTTTCTCTTGGGCCGCAGGAGTGTGTGTGTGTGTGTGTGTGTGTGATGTGGAAAGGGGATAACGGCCACCTGTGGCTGTTGGCAGCTCGAACTCTTCTGGGAGCCCAGAGGAGATGGAGGGAAAAAAGAAGCACTCAACTCCCACATCTTCTCGTCTCTCATTCTCTCCCAAAAGAGAGGAGAAAATGATTCACCGATTCAGCACAAGACATGACGGAGGGAGCAGAAGGCAGTCATCAGGCTGGCTTTAAGAAGCTCTGACATGTCTTTGTCTCAGGAGATCCTCAAATCTTTGTGATTCTGGATTTGGAGACCTTCAGCACATTTTCAGCCTTCGCACAGGAGGAAGTGTGTAGTGTCAGGATGATTGTTTAGGAAAGGAATCATTCTGCCCGTACACTGGGTCAGGAACTTAAAGGGATGGAGGGATGAAATTAATAAGCCTGAAAACAATGAGAGAAAAATATGAAGAAAGAAAGAAAGAAAGAAAGAGAACTTTGAGCGAGTTTAATCAAAGCCCCTGATTGGTCAGCTGTGAAAACTGCTATTACATCACCAGATGACTGCTGGAATTCCGTTTTGCAAAGTTTATTAATAATTATATTTAGATAATTTCTTATGCTTTATACTTTATATTTAAGTAAAATAATAAAGAAGAAAAAGAAGTGGATGTATGAGCTGATGGAGGTGTGAGTTGATGGAGATGTGATCTGATAGAAATTTTAGTTGATGGAGGTGTGAGCTGAATGAGATGTAAGTTGATGGAGGTGTTAGTTGATGAAGATTTGGTCTGATGGAGATGTGAGTTGATGGAGGTATGAGTTGATGTGAGCTGATGGAGGTGTTAGTTGATGGAGATATGATCTGATGGAGATGTGAGTTGATGGAGATATGATCTGATGGAGATGTGAGTTGATGGAGGTGTGAGTTGATGGAGATATGATTTGATGGAGATTTTAGTTGATGGAGATATGATCTGGTGGAGGTGTTCATTGAGGGAGGTGTTAGTTGATGGAGGTGTTCATTGATGGAAGTGTTAGTTGATGGAGGTATGATCTGATGGAGGTGTTAGTTGATGAAGATATGATCTGATGGAGGTGTTAGTTGATGGAGGTATGAGCTGATGGAGGTGTTAGTTGATGGCGGTGTTAGTTGATGGAAGTGTTCATTGATGGAGGTGTTAGTTGATGGAGATGTGATTTGATGGAGATGTGAGTTGATGGAGATTTTAGTTGATGGATGTGTGAGTTCATGGAGATTTGAGCTGACGGAGGTGTGAGTTGATGGAGATGTGATCTGATGGAGATGTGAGTTGGTGGAGGTGTTAGTTGATGGAGGTGTGAGCTGATGGAGATATGAGCTGATGGAGGTGTGAGCTGATGGAGATATGATCTGATGGAGGTGTTTTTTGTGAGTTGTTTTTGTCCTACTTTGTGTTTTCAGGCTGTTTTTTAATCACGGCTGAATGAGCGAGAGGGAAACTACAGCTGAACGGCATCTAAAAACGGTGGCGCTTGTTCTTTTGTTCCGTCTTTTGTTTAAAATTTTTTCCTCCTGGAGGCGCGAGAAGGGGCTTTCCTGCAGCGAGGACGTGCATGGCAGTGCCACTGAGCTCGGATCAGTTTACACACAGTCTCTAACACACAGGACAATGGCATACAGTGTGTTCAGCTGACCCAGGGTCAGGAGAAGTGAATCAAGTTTATGACATGAACCTGATTGCCTCGTGCACCTGCGTCCCTGAAACACACTCCCTCCGAGACCTGAGCAAACAATGATTTTAAGGAACGGCAGAGTGCATTAGCCAGCTCATCCGGCCTCTCTCTCTCTCTTTCACACACACACACACACACACACACACACACACACACACACACACACACACACACACACGCCATGACACATTCAAACACATTGTTGCCTTGAGGCTTGGCACAAAGCTCAGCACCGCTGGCAGCCATGTTCCTCTTCCTCCCCCTGGTGTGCCCATCAGCTGGCACGGCTCCATTGCAACACTCTCGCCTTGCGGGCATTCTGAATATGGAGGAGCCTCTGTCACCCTCCAGGGAGAATTCCTTTATTAATGAGCTTCCCTTAGGGCTGAGCAAGATGCCCAGACACACACACCTGCACATCTGCCATTCCTTCACAAGTGCCCGTTTATAATGATGATGAATTCATGCTGACAGGGAAAGTGTCTCGACAAAATTCTATCAAACTGAGAGACAAAAGCAGCTGGTTCACACACACACACACACACACACACACACACACACACACACACACACACACACACACACACACACAGAGTGGGAGTTTATTTTCTCATTTTGGAGCACGCCACATTTCAGGCTGTCTGGCGTTGCACAAACTCTAATACAGTGACAGATTATTGTGGATCATTGTAGATTTTTCTTGTACACTTTATAAATTGCAGACACTTGTGGCTGTGCGTAACTTTTCTTGCGTGTGTGTGTGTGAGAGAGAGAGACATCTCGGTAACTTTCCAAGAAGGTTCTATTTGAAACCTCTTATGACTCAGATACTGTTCTTGTGCCTTAAATGCATCAATTTACACTTGACTGAGGTCAAAGGTTATTTCGTTATTGTGCAATGCTTCACACTTGAAAACACTCTTCGCTGTTATTGTGTAGACTCGAGTACAACAGACGACATGTTTGCTTTCAGTAGAACCCTTTAAACACCTCTTTAGAACTGTCTGAAAAGCAAAAGCAAGCAGATAATCATTAAAAAAAAAAAAGGTTCCATCGAGCACCCTAAAGAGCTCTTTGGTTTGCCTGCGTTGAAGCCTGAACCTGAGGGTTTCTCCTTCAACTTCCAAGTAGAATCCATTTACAAAGAACCCATGGGTATGCTCTTGGGGGGGACCCTACAACAGAACCCTACAGTACAACAGAGTTTCCCATTCATACAGTTCCAAGTAGAATGCCTTTGTACATCTAGAACTATTAACTATCTCAAGAACCACTGAAGTCCCATTTTCTTTGAGTGTACAAACATATTACGATACATCCAATCTTAAAATCAAGAGGTTCCACTGAGCACTTCTCGATGTTCTATTTAAGAGAACCGTTAAAGGTGTACGCCATGGCCTAATGCTTAGCAAAGCAACTTTGAGACCTAAAGGTTGTTGGTTCAATTCTGTGGACCAGCAGGAATGGTTGAAGTGCCCTGGAGCAAGGAGCCTAACCCCTGTGTACTCCCCAGGCTGCTCTGGGTATGTTGTACGTCACTCTGGATAAGAGCGTCTGCTAAATGCCTGCTACTGTTAAAGGTTCTAGGTTGAACCCTACAACTGAGGATTTTCCGTTCAAGTTTCCAAGTAGAACCCTTTATATATCTTGAGCTGTTAAGGACATCCATCCATTATCTGTAGCCACTTATCCTGTGTAGGGTCAGAGGCAAGCTGGATCCTATCCCAGCTGACTATGGGTGAGAGGCGGGGTACACCCTGGACAAGTCGCCAGATCATCGCAGGGCTGATACATAGAGACAAACAACCATTCACACTCACATTCACACCTATGGTCAATTTAGAGCCATCAATTAGCCTAACCTGCATGTCTT
>JAOBAL010000010.1:30608430-30619380 GCA_025212315.1 Batrachocephalus mino | reverse complement strand
CGCTGGACAACCACGATGTAAAATGAGCAGCGAGCTCACTGCAGTCCATAGCTGGGAGCGCAGGCATCGCCCACGGCGAACCAAGGCCTGGAGGGAACCGACGCCCAAAACTAGGTCCGGAGCTACACCACTACCGGTGGAGAAAACACTCAACAAACATCAAACTGCACAAACACACAGAAAAAAATAGAAAAAGAAATAAAATAAAACAGAATAAAAAAAGCTCCGGTGAGAAGCGGCAGCCAGAACGCGCACGACGTACCTGCATTAGTTCTCAGAAATAAGGACCCCAAACTGTAGCTTTCCTTGTCACTGGAGTGGATCTTTTGTAGCTGTAGTATGTATCTTTATACTTTTCAAGTAGATACACTAACCGGACCTTAAGAACCACTGATATGCCTGTAAAGCTTTACTCTGAAAGCTGGTTAAAGGTATTCCACGTGCTCCTTCCATGGGGAAAGATACATACAAAAGCTGTATCCTTGATAGTATAATAACAATAATACAGGGCTACATTGTCTTTATTCTGATCAGATGCTTACCATTCAGATTAAATGTGACAGCGATGATGATAATGTGTGTGTGTGTGTGTGTGTGTGTGTGTGTGTGTGTATGTTTGTGTGTGTGTGTGTGTGTTCAGTGTCGGAACTTAAATGCAGCAGGGATCCTGGTCCAAGCCGCACTTCTCTGCGTGATAAACTGCGGGATAAAAAGGCGACTCCTTGCGCATCAGTTCAAGCGGTTCCAAGCGGATCTTTCTTTCTTTTTTTCTTTTTCTTTTCAATTTCAGAAATGACTCTGACATGTTTTTTCCCCTTATGACTGATTTGATCTTACGAGAAAATAAGAACAACTGAAATAATGCACAAGTTACTGCGCGCTCTGATTAGATGCAAACGCGTCTCCTGGATAGCGGAAAAGATCCATTGTGTTTTTCCCAGGTTAGTTTTCCCCCCAGTTGTTTATACGAATCAAATCACGGATTCACAGTCTGTGGTTTGGGGTGCAGGTATAAAATCTGCTTGAATGCTCTGGAATAACAGCAAGAACGATTTTTCTTTCTTTTTTCTCTTTTTTGATTGATTGATTGATTGATTGATTGATTGATTGATTGATTGATTGTCCAGTTATACCCAGTGGAAGAAGATTTATTTCTGGGTCAATTATGGATATCCTTCAATAGACTGTAAAATCCTGAGCTCTCAATTCAATCCAACTTTAATTTGTAATTGATCAGAAACAGGATATATACATATACATAATATCTATTTTTTTTAGAGGACATTTCCATCGGGACTAATTGTGTCCCCTCAGAAACAGGGACCTCATGACGGATTTAAATCAAGAGACAGTTTGCACAATTTCACAATGAAGTTCAAATCCTCTAAATGGGGTTACCTGTGAGTACATCTCATATCTTTTTGTTTGTTTTTTTGCTTGTTTTTTTTTTTTAAATCAAAGAATACATATAATTATTAGCTGCATCAAATCCCAACCTTGTCTTTTTTTTTTTTTTAGGTTAATCCAATTCATGACGCTAATCTTTTACACACAGGTAAGTGTATATTTATTTTTAAATAAAGTATTGCAAATCTTTATTTTTGGTTGATGCAATGCACCAATCACTGCAGCCATGCACAGAACTGAGCCTATATTTCCATGCTGGTGTGTGAGTGCAATAAACCTTCCTTATGTCAAACATCTTGAAAAGACGTAAGCCTTAACCACTACCACCACACACACACACACACACACACACACACACCATGCTCTAAAAGTAATGGTAATAGCATGTGGATCTGATGTATAGCTGACATGAAAAGATATCGTTGAGAGAAACGGTGCATGGAAAGATGGGTGAAAGATCACTCGTGCTAAAACAACCCATCAGAGGCATGTCATCTGTGTAAAAGCTCCCTCCAACTGCACTAGTGTCAAATATCTGTGTATGCATCACATGGAGCAAATTAATCCATGATACATTGATGGAAATAAATGATAGTTCAGGACTGAATTAGCACCTTTAATCCTTTATCTGTTATCTGGAATTTGCCTATATAATAAACATCATGCATGTTTTTTGCCTGTTGTTGAATACTAAATGCAAATCACTGAATCGTCTGTTTCTTTACACGTGTTTTGGTTTCCTCAGACGGCGGCAGGTCTGCACTCTGTGTCCGTGCCGAACTTCAAGCAGCACGTGACCGAGCACAGCCGCTTGTCAGACCGCACGAGCCGCCGATTGACGCGCACCTACCAGCTGTACAGCCGTACAAGCGGCAGACACGTGCAGGTGCTGAGCAATAAGAGGGTTGTGGCTAACGGCGAGGACGGAGACGTGCACGGTAAGAACAACAACAACAACAACAAGTCACCTTTGAATAGCAGTAAATCAATATACAGGCAATTTCAAATGAAATTGAAACATGACAAAAATGTATTCTAATCATCATCAATTAAACTAAGCACACCCCTGTTAACATATTGCAAAATTATGAAACCTGAAACTCAGGTGTAATAAATGAAACTAAACCAGACTAACTATCATGGATACAATTCGCAAATGAAGATCTAGAAACCCCCAGACATCAGTCACTTTCTCCTAGTTGCTCTTGCTCCTATTGTTATAGATGTATAACTTGGTTATTAGGCCTACCTCACAGGTCATTTCCAGTGAACTGGTTTAAATTTTGAAAAGTCATTCGTTTCATAATCTACAGCTAATTCATACAAGTATAGAATAATCAGATTTTGAATAAAATTAGGAATTGCTGTTAGAATCAGGAAATGTACTGTTGATTAAAAACGTATCAAATCGTTGAACAGGTTTGGATCATGAAATATGCATTTTGGTCAAACATGCCTAATACGGTATGTTAATATACAGGGTCCTGCAAAAGTAGGTATACAGTAATGAAAAGCAAAATGTTCACACAAAATGTTAGTATTAAATGAAACCTAGCACCACTATTACGTATAATACTGGTAATACTGTATACCTACTTTTGCAGCCCCCTGTATTTACACGAACCAAATTGTAATACATACTCAGAGGGGGGGAAAAAAAGTACTAGATAGTACCTGTCCTGTACCATGCTCACGTGGTACCTACCCTCAAGAGTAAATCTTGTACAGTATCTTTCACACGGATATATAGATATAGTGTAGCTTTTAAATGATTTATGATATATTGTGATTCGCTTTTACAATAAAGCTTCGTGCACTGAGGCAAAAAATACACACACACGCACACTAAAGCTACAAAGTGTGTCACATTTAGGGTATTCAGGGTACCACCCCAGCTTCAAGGAAAGATCTAGTTGAGTACTGATTTTTCCCTGATAGTGCAGCTGTTTATAAGGGGTTCTGAAACTGATACACCGTAAACATCTGAAGGTTTTAGCCAAACTCCCAGAATGTTGTGCATAGTATCCCTGCATGTTTTAGCTCAATAAGTAGGCAACTATATAGTTAGAACTGGCTCAGAATTAATCATATAGATGTATACGCTCTTTGAAATAAAGGTACCAAGCTGTAATTTTTCTTGTTGTTGGTGTAGTACCGCCATGTTTTGTACACATTTGGTACCTTGGAAGGCACATGCAGTACCTTTTAACTAGCTTTAACACTAGTGTTTTCAGGTTTAATGTGTATTCAAAAGTACGAAAGATGTACGCTTGATGGACCCACCCCAGCAATAAGGATAAGTACAGTTTGGTAAACTTTAAGATGTTAAGAGAGTGTAGTTCATTAGCCATGACATCACACTTCAAACAAATTTACATGTTAAATCAAGGAAGGCTTTAGCCAGACGTCCAGAATATAGTTTAATGAAGTTCCTTCATTAAACTGTATTCTGGACATCTGGCTAAAACCTTCCTTGATTTAACATGTAAATTTGTTTAACTGTAAAAAAAAAAATGGCTGTGAATTGTATAACAGGATTACCATAATCAAGTAGACTACGGTAATATCCTATGCAGTATGAAATAACATCATCTTGGTCATTTGCTCAAATGGCTGATATGCAGGGAAACAAATGCAACTTATACAGACATTTGATAGAGGATACAACTCCATCAAGTTGAAAGTCAAGGGTCAGTGCGATCTTTTCGCGTGAGTTATTTCAGTGGTAGAAATGGCTGAATCAATGGTTAAGGCTTTGAGTTATAGATCAGAAGGTTGTGTGTTCAAATCCCAGCACTATCCAACGTCCATGGTTGGGTTATAGAGCATTGATTCTTAGCGTTCACTTTTTAAAAGGCATCGGTCAAATGAGCACATGTACTGGATCACGTGTTATTTTTATACGATGTAAAAATATTACAGCGCTTTACTGTAAATGTTTTACGGTAGCTTGTTGTAAATTTTTCAATATTTTACTGGCAACCCTGCTGCTAGTAAATCACTGTAAAATTTACAGTATGTTTACACACACACATGTATTCCACTATAATTCAAAATTTCATTTGGATATTCCGAATTTAGCATTTTCCGATTAAGACGTGGGATCTGCGGATATTATTTGGGTTTTAGGAGCATTCTTTGAACATGTATACAGTGAGTTCGGAATATGCATCTCAATTGGGGTCTTTACGGAATTTTTCGACGCACGGTCTCGTACCTGTTTACGGTTAGCTCTGCACATTGCACACAAACCAACTAGACAATCGGAGTATGTACGGCTGTATGTAAATGGGAATGTTAATGGATTATTCATTTTCATTGCCATGTAAACAGCTTAGTATGAATATGGGGGGGGGGTCAGGATAAGGGCAAAAAACAATATTTTGTGCATGCAAATGTAGTAAATCATTTGACATACAGGCATTTTATGAGTGTGATATACCAGCTATGATTTTCCAGATTAGCAAATATCAAGGATGGCTGTCTTTATCTTCAGGCTAGTAAATGACCCATTGGTTTACCAGGGTTAAATATTCACTAATTAGTCTTGAATATATACAATCTTGACTAAAGGGCTAAAGTTTATCCTAATTTGTCCCAAAGGATTGAGCTATAAAGCAGACTGCATATTTTGAAATGTCATATATATGGTTGTGAATGTGTGGGATCTTGGGAAAACCCGGCTCAGTCTGGAAAACACATCAGTTACTCATCTTACCTCTGTACCTTCTTAGCTAAACATTTCCTGAGCAGCTCTCTGTCGAACAAAAATGGAGCTGGAGGATGGAAAGATGAATAATTTTCTAACCTTGAGACAAAGCTTTGTGCCTTGAAAGTGTGTAAGAAAACATGTCTATAGTTTATCCATAAAAGGGGCTTCTCAGCATGTAGGTTATAATATGTGTTAATCAAAACAGCTTGGATACGTTCATGGAAGTGGTTTGTTTTATAGCTGATGTAGTGCACGTTTTAACTTTGTCTCCAACCAAAACAGATGGATAAACTCATGTCCTGAGGTAACAAGTTAATGTCACCTCAGTGCGTCTCTCCATCTTTTCACTTCGTCTCATTCTTTTTTCTTTTGTAGACTCATTTTCATCGCTTTACAACTCGCCTACACGCTACTTTTAAGATATAAAGACATGAAGTGAGGTCAGTGTTGAAATGTTAGCCCCTTGTGTTTCTACCAGTTTACCTTTTTACCACCTGTCACACGTGATTCGTATGAACTCTAACCTTGTAAATGCGATTTGGTTGGATTTGGAGCCTCGCCCATCACCGTCACCTTAATGTGACGTTATCATACAAGTTTAAAATTCATACGCGTTTTATACGAGATTCATATGAATTTGCCATCATGATAAGGCAGCACGGGCGCACTCACACCAGCATAAGGGGGAAAAAAAAGGCTGTCAGAAAGATCCAAAATGGAGAATCAGTAAAAGGCTTATGCACTTTAAATGGTTCTTAAGTTTCCGTCAGGTAGAACCCTGAGATGCTTTCTTTCCGAACAAAACCTCCAAAAAGGACAAAAAACAAAGCAACCATTCAAACTTTTTTCCTAAGAGTGTGTATAAAAGTACTCTTACTGTTAACTTTTAAACTCTTGTTTTATTTGAATCAAATTGCAAATTTTGCATAACGTCTTTAAGACAATGATAAATGAATTTGTATTATTTGCCTCCAAAGCTTAAAATGCCGAATGAAGATGCACGTTGAATGAAGATGGAGCGATGAGAAAGGGGCGAACATGACAAATGTGGTCACTTAAGATTTCTTAAGCCTCTTAGGAAATTCAATAGAGGAGCGAGTAATCACTTTATAGTATAAAAGAACAAACAGGGCAGTCCATGTTGAGAATACGTCCCTGTTTATTGATGCTCGTCCTCAGCTTTGCTGATCTGCCTGAGGTTCAGCTCCAGGGGAAGTTTACGGTATGTCCATGTCTCAGACTTTATAAATTGCCCTGCTTAGTGTACATTCACAGGATTTCCATTTGGTATGCGACAAAGATGAAATTTAAAAGGCTTGATAAAGCAAAATAACTTTCAAATTGTGTAGAATTGTTGAATTTAAGTAGGTGTGGTGTAATCTGGCTTTGGATCACAGACCACTGTATGTTTTTGCCACTTTCACTAAGTGAATGGGAAAATTGCTGAATAAGATTTGGGTTTTAAATTGATCCGATTTGTGGAAAATAATAAACAAATTTCGAACATGTTTATTTCCGTTTCATTATAAAAAAAATTCTGATGTTTTATAAAAATTATCTTCTAAATCGAGAAAAAAAAACCCAAACCTACACAATTACTTCTTTAATATATGCATACTTCATAATAATTTGGATTCAACCATATTCAGAGTATAATAAGGATTGTTAAATATCTCTTAAGACACAAATCCTGTTTGTTTGACATTTCCAGCCAAACTGATTGTGGAGACCGACACGTTTGGGAGTCGGATTCGTATCCGTGGAGCTAAGACAGGCTTCTACATATGCATGAACAAGAAAGGAAAGCTGATTGGACGGGTGAGGCAAATATTTTTTTTAAGTGATGCAATGTGCAAATTTTGTATTGATTATGTCTTTATTTTATATGTAAAATTAGAAGTGAGAATAAACTAGTGTGGTAGACCATGATAGAAAAATCTATAATAGTAAGTGATCAATATCACAGAAATCAGAATCACAAGAAAGAAAGAAAGAAAGAAAGAAAGAAAGAAAGAAAGAAATGCACAAGGCATTTTAAAGAATAACCATTGTTTTGTAAAACTCCATAACCAAATGGTTTGTTACTTCCACAATTGCTGCATTTTTATATTCCACGTAGCGTCATCCTTTACAAAATGTAAAGTTGTCAGTAAATACTGAATCCCATGATATTTGGGTTCTACAGTTAGCACGCTATGAATTTTCATACCACTCCACTCCTACTTCATAGAATTTTTATCCGTTTTCTTTTGTGCATAAAACAGTAATATAAATGTCTTTGAATTCTTGAATCTAATCCGAATTTTTTAACTCAATCTCAGCACGTCTTTTCCCCCCTTTCCCACCTTCCACAATGCAATAAAAACCAGCACCGCAGAATAACAGTTTTCTAACTTTATGTCCTCTGAACGTTTTACTGTCTCTGTTCCAGAGGAAGGGTCATGGCAAGGACTGTATTTTTACTGAGATCGTCCTGGAGAACAACTACACAGCACTGCAGAATGCCAAGTACAAAGGCTGGTATATGGCGTTTACACGTAAGGGCCGTCCACGGAAAGCGACACGCACGCAACAGCACCAGAGAGAAGCTCATTTCATGAAACGCTTTCCACGGGGACACCTGCTTACTGAGTTCAAGCCCTTCGATATTGTCCCTTATCAGCTCAACAAGAGGACTAAACACAGCCACCGGCCTGGCGTCAACTAAGGAGGCCCACTGACTCTCTCTCTCTCACACACACACACACACACACACACACACACACACACACACACAATATAGAGCTAAGCAATAGCACACATCTTTAAAAAGACCTCTTGTACAGTAGCTTGAACAATCAAACTGGATTCGATTTGTGTGTATCTTATTTAAATGCAGAGTTATGAGACTTTATTTGACTTCTGAAGAGACTGAGCCTGGACTGCTTCTTCACTATAATTTAAAGAGAGAGAGATTGTTCTCAAATCAGCTTACTATGAAAAAGCTCCATAAGTAATAATGCGCAGTTTATCTCTGGGAATGAGATACACACACACACACACACACACACCAAATACACTCACACATGGCAGCTACGTTGTTTGAAACAATCCCATTCAGCAAAATACATCACCCTCTCTGGTGCACTTCTGCAGATTTGTGTACGTCTTTTGAGATGCCTCCATATCCTTTTCATTGCCTGTTTGAATATATATTTTTATCAGAGGAATTTTTAAAAGTGAGGACAAAAATATTTATTATAGAGAGTGTATTAAATTTCTGTAAGTGTCCTGTTTTCCTTTTCATTTATGATGAATGGCATATGTTTATGTTTAAATGTATGTAAAATATAGATTTTAATTAAATTAATTCTCAGACGTCTTTTTAAAAAAAAAACTCAAATTACAAGTGTTTTGAACTTAGACATGATTCAATGTTTTTCTCATAAATTCCTCAAGCAAGCTTATAGTGATGTGCCGCATGTGTGTGGGCGCCATTAAATATAAGAGAACCGCACGAAGTGGTTAAAGTTGAAAAGCTCTGCTTGGGTAAATTAGGACTCGGATTCTTTTAAAGACAGTGGTCTGAGGGGGGAAAAAAAACACAAGAGTCATGCATACAAGACTATTCAATAGGTTTCGGGTAGTATAGCTTTTTTTTTTGGCCCTGGTGGCAGCTCAGCTCCTGAGGAAAAACAAGAAGCCTGTGAGCCCCAGTTAACCAGGAACCAATATCTGTGACTGGTCAGGCCTGATTGAATGTGCTCAGCAAGTGAGACTGGTTTTGAATGGCTTCGGGCCTTTCGCTTCGGGAGCGATGAGGTCAAAGCAGCGTTGCAGGCCCTGAACAAAGGTTACCACCACGTAGTCGCATTTCTGTGAGCCGCACACCGTAACCCTCTGATCAAATGCCCCCTTTGTCAGCCAGAGAGAAAAGGAACATGTTGTACAATGGCAGGGCTCGAATAATGACACAAGAAGGGGTCAGCCATCACGAGGAAAAAGGAGAGTGGCATTGCATAAGGGAGGGAGAGCGAGAGAGAATTTCAGGGGTGAGATGAGGCAAAAGGCTCTGAAAGATGGGGGAATGGCTGGGAAGAGGCAACAAGGGATGCATGAGGTTGAAAAGGGGCAAAAGAACGAGTGTCTCTGGTGAGGCAGCCGAGCATGACTGCTGGGGCCTCGAAACAGGGAGGGACAGAGAGAGAGAGGGAAAGGAACAAGAGAGACTGGACAAAAATCACATCACCCTACTGCCTATTTACTTTTTTTCTTTAAATCTTCCCACGACTTCGTTTATCAACCGGCTCTGGAATCTCTCTATGTGCACAGCCTGATTGTCAGGATCACTGAAAAGTGGTGAAACTGGGGCTGAGCACCAACGCTGTACCCATTCCATTCAGAAAGGCAGATCATTCATGCTTAATGTTTAAAAAAAAAAAAAAAGATGGACCGTTCAGTCTGGTTATGAGCTGGAATCAGACAATTACAAACCATAAGATGATTCATGTGTCAACATGAATGTGAAATCTCTTCCCAGGAAATAAGCCAAATTTTCCTGTGCCTCATGACCCATGGTTTGAAAACTCAAAAGAAAATGTCGAAGAAAGCAACCAGTAAAAACGCAATGGTTTCGAACGATACGAAAAGCACAATTCAAACTTTTCTTTGGAACAAGCCCACACCAACATCGAGGCTATAAACGTTCCGCATCCACCCAGAACTGGAGATGAGCATCACATGCAGCCAACAAGCCAGACCTCATATCCCCACATTGTAAGGGAAGAAAGCTATTGGCTCAAAGTTCCTGGGTTCGACACTGACTGGAGGATCTCGAAGAGCCTCTCTCTAGGTGGCCATTAACTCCTAGACCTTCTCAATTTGAACATTTGCCTGTCGAAATTTCAGAATACTCCATCAAGCCAAGGATTTCCCCTAGACAATAGGAATCGGTTCTTTCTGGAAAATACAGCGGCTGGAAGCTAGGGCGTACCACCTTTTTGTGCAGAGGGAATACACAGAGATGAGGTCCGAGCCAGGAGCTGCTCTGTTCCTGGAAAGCTCCAATGGTGTGTGCAAAGGTTTGGACGCTAGAATGATTGTCAACACCATAGGGATAATAACGCGTAACGGGTTCTGTTTTTCCATGGACAAAACAGTCGCTTGAATGTGAACTTTTGATTCAGCGCCACACTACTGCGTTCTTCTGATCAAGTCTTTATAGTAAAGCTGATAAAGTCAGTTTGATAAAGATTATTGCCTAGTTACCCAAATAGATCTTTGCATGAGTTTGAATTAGATGAGATGAACACCTATAAAACTGTACGAATATTATTTGTTTAAAAAAAAAAACCAGACCAAATTAATCACGTTTGATTTGCGGCTTTTTATTGTTCTTGGTATTCACGAAAACATGGACCACATAGTTCATTCACTGAGCATGATCATCTTTTCGTGCAAAACTCACAAGTCTGATAGCTCGCTCAGGAGCAGGATGGAGGAATCCCTCGCTGAGATCTAAAAAGCAGGTATGTGTGTATAAAAAATAAGTTGTAGTCTTCTATCCGATCAATGCAAGAATTTGCCAATGTGGAAGGTCTATAGGAACCAACCAGAATCATCATTCTGATCAGTTCAACAAATCAATTACTTTCAACGAATAGGGCTAAAATAACATTTATTTAATTGTCAAAAATTTTCTTTTCCTCAAACCTATTGAAAATCAAGGCTAATTTTAATCCAAACACGCACTGTACGTCATCATGCTTATTAGAAAAGTCCTGTCTGAAACAGACTAAATATACTACCGTTCAAAAGTTTGGGGTCACCCAGACAATTTTGTGTTTTCCATG
>JAOBAL010000010.1:27138919-27154853 GCA_025212315.1 Batrachocephalus mino | reverse complement strand
CTCTCTCTCTCTCTGTCTGTGTATATCTCTGTCTGTCTCTCTCTCTCTCTGTCTCTCTCTCTCTCTGTCTCTCTCTCTCTTTCTGTCTGTCTCTCTCTGTCTGTCTGTGTCTCTCTCTCTCTGTCTGTCTCTCTCTGTCTGTATGTCTCTCTCTACACTGAATATATCCTTAAATTTCAGCATCAAACTCCTTTTGTGGTTAATGGCGACTTTGTGTAAAAATATTTCTTATCTGAACTTTCAGGCTCCTTCATTATGAATCATGTTTGAGGACGTTCAGTTCATACCCACGCTGTCCCTCTGTGTGCGATAAAGAGACAGTTTTCAGCAGAAAAGCAGACGTTTTTCTTGGTGCCCGATGTTTCCTGTGTAATTAAAGCCTTTACAGATGATTGATGCATCCTGCTGAAAACTCTCACACTGAGGAGGTGTTCGACATGAGGAGTTCCAAATATATTCCATTACACACACACACACACACACACACACACACACACACACACACACACACACACACACACACACACACACATCCCTCTGTCCCTTTCCCTCTGTCTTCTGTCCTGTCTTACCTTCCTGTCCAAGCTGCAGGTCTCCTGGTCCCCATAAAGGTGTCTCACTGCACTTCAGCCACATGTTAAAGTCCACTCACGGACAGCCATGACCCTGTTTACACATCCAGTCAGAAAACAGACCATTTAATACACTTTCAATATCGGTGCACTGGGAGAGAAGAGATTTCCTCTGTCCCACTTCAGATATGAGACAGAAAACATTCCTCTCTCTCTCTCTCTCTCTCTCTTCCTTTCTCCCTCCCCCTTCATACCCAGTCCTTTTTCTTAATCTGTTTTCCGTCCCCTTTCTGCCCCATCTGCATCTGGAGCTCTTCCTTCTCTTTGCCGTGTGTGTGTGTGTTACAGTAAAATTCTGACTGAACCATAACATCCGGGTTGCCAACTTTGGTCATTTGCCTGGAGTGAGATTTCTCCCCAAACATGCGCATGCAGCGGCCTATTGCCAGTTTTGGCCGGCGGCCAATGCCGTCGCCACCACAAACCACTTACCATCTAAATCTACACCGACTACAATTATTTCCCAATGTTTGACGTTTTGATAAGTTTCTTTTTGTTTACTGTTACTTTGACTATGATTATTCAACTGATTATTATATGATGGTTATAATCAGGACATTGCTGACAGAGCTGAAAGTTGTGTCAGGTTTCCCTGAATTAAGAATGGGGTCATAATCTATGCATGGGTGAGGACTGCACATGGGACTGCATCTATTCTACTTCATCATGAACTCATGATTGATTTGTTTTTTGTTTGCATAACACACTGAGCTGAGGTTGATGCATATTCAGGAAATAACTATTGTGTCCTTGGAATGGTCCACTATTCTCCTGTCTAATAATTTTGCTTTGGCTAATTTTACTGAAAAAAAAAAAGAGTGGAACAGTTTCTTGAAAATCTTCAATAGTTTTATTGATTTAAGCTAGTAAACAGGTTCAATGTGTAGAATACATGGTTAGAGGACACTGAATAAGGGCCTAGTTTCCAGATCTGCAGTCAAATGATGCACAATACTCTGCCCAAGGGTCAGCAGCATTTGTGAACTAAAGGAACAAAACAGGTTCCATGTGTAGAATACATGGTAGTTTCTAGTTTCCAGATCTGCAGTCAAATGATGCACAATACTCTGCCCAAGGGTCAGAAAAGTTGAGTGGAGAGTTAGACAGAGAATGGTTCCAATGGTTTCTCCTAAACGCTGACATTGGGCTTGTTGTAACGGGTTGTGGCAGATTTAGCATCTTTTATTATTTGAGCAGGGGGTTCATATTTGAAGCAGGGCTCAATGTCGCTCATTTTGATGGACATGATTGATGAAAGTGTGCCTTCAAGAGACAGTCTATTCCGTGTGTCTGTCTTGTTAAGTCCAACCACAGAGAAAGTACGCTCAGCATCAGCGTTAGAATGTGGCAGACTCAACACAAGCTGTGCAACCTTTACCAGTCTTGGGAATTGTAGAGTTCCACTTATGCGGTTCTTCACAGTGCTGAGATGGGCCCAAATTCGATCCATCCTGTGGTACTCTCCATCCTCACTCTCTCTGACAACAGCATCTCTCCAGATGGCATCAGGGATGTCTTTTTCTTCCATCATCTGGTACTCCAGGAATTCTTCATTTAAGTGGTCCTGTTCCCTTGGCTCGTCATATGGCAGAAGATGTTTGAACCTGAACATTAGAGAAACAGAATGAACCATCACTTGTATACCAACTCCTAAACTTATCCCATTCCCCACCTTTCCTCCACTATAATAATGGTAGGATGGATACCTTTGAACAAAGTACTGCACATAATCCACAGTAACATCCATTTTCTGCTTGAAGTCCACAAACTTGGAATACTGCAGCACTTGGTCATTCAGAGGCAGCTTGGCCAAGGCATACTCCACTGATGTTTTGAAGAAACTCCTTACTGCCGTGTGGAACGTCTTGACAGCCTCAGGGGAGACATCACCAGCTTCGACGAGTCTGTTCAGGGTGGTTCTTGTTGTGAAGCCAATGCCAAGTTGTGAATCTATAGGCATCACAGAATGCACAATTGATCACCAAGAGCAACTTAAGACCAGCCAACAAAGTATTAAGAAAACCTGTCTAGTGCCCTCATACTGACCTGGGAGTTGGTCCTCTTCATGCATGATGTCAACGTGGTCCACATCAACTGTTTTGAAGGCTCCTGGCTTCAGGAATTTTGACATCAGTTTCTTTATGAAAAACCTGATCTTTAGTACACAAACACAAAAATGTTATTCTACTTACTGTTATGCAAAGCAACACTGGGGTGGCTCTGAAATAAGGATTTAAGTCCTATGTAATAATCTGTAATATTAACTACTTGCAACATTGAGCGTCACATACTTGGTCATGTAGTAGGTAGACGCAGGGGTCCTGACGTTGGAAGAGAAGGTTGAAGTTTGTAAAAATGGCCAGCGTGGACTGATAAAACAGCAGGTGAATTTCAGTCATCGGATCTTCAAACAGAATACGCAATCTGACGCACCTCGCTTGTTTCTCATCTGAAAGTAGAAATACAGGCAAAAGCAGAAATAGCAGTAAGAAACAATTAGTAAAGATATATAAACTGCTTCATAACATTTATTAAGTACACTCAATTCTGTGTTTTAAAACCTGAAAGCAATAGCCTAATCAAAATTAGACTTGAAATATTTCACATTGTGTATAAAGAATCAATGCAACAATGAATTAAGTTATTGAATGAAATAAATGAACTTTTACTCAACAATGCAATTCATTGATCCCGGATTCATTGTGTAGTACATCTTGTAATGTTGTGCTTTACTCAGGATATGGTTCCATTGCAAGTGATATTAAGCCAATACTGTAGGCTTATAAAGCATACACTCAATACTTACTGCAGCTTCCAAAATAACTCCTCAGTGCAGCATAGAGGCGTAGAATACGCGTCACAACATGGTCCAGACTCAGCCACCGCGTGCTCACATGAAGCAGAGTCTCCATATAAGTGGTGTCACAGAACACACAAAACTCTGAAATTATAAAAATCATTGATTAATGCAAATGAGCAGTTCAGCATATTTAAAGGGATTGTAGAAAGGATGAATTGTGTATTATACCTTGCTCTTTGATTTTTTTAAAAAAATAATGCATTCTACATTGATTTATCGATGAACTCAAATACAATTTTACAACCCTATTACCCCCTTATATTTAGGCAGGTTATTGAAATAGTCTGTTTTGGCCAAATGGCACCCTTTTTAGCAACCACAACTGAAATGACATGATAAATGAGGTGGCTGAATTACCATCAAGTTTATTCTTGCGTTTGGTGCTGCTCTTAAACCAGTAGCCCACATCCACAGCCATGTCTTCAATGTCGAAGCCTGTGATCTAGATATTTTGTGTTGCATGTAAATAAATATTTTCCTTTGGAGAACATTTTTGTACTAATGTATATAATATAAAACTTTATATTATGTAATATAAAATGTCTTGGACTAATTTCAATATTTACCTCAGTGTACACTGCACCAGCAGCAGATGCATTATTGTGGACTATATGGCATGGGCAACCCAATGTGAATAAGGAGGGGTGCTCTTTCAGAACTCTCGTTTTGATAGAGTTTCTGTCTCCCACATTCACACTGGCATTATCAACTGAGAGGGAGATGCAATTCGTCCATGGAATGGAGTGCTTCTTCAACACAGAGTCTATCTTGGCAAAAATGGTAGCAGCAGTGCCACATTGCTCTCCGTCTGTCACCCCCATGTCCAGAAATCGATGGACCACACCATCCTTGTCAAAGGTCTTTATAGTAATGGGATTCATTTTCTGCTTCCCTGAATTCACAATAACAATAGTAAAGCCAGGCCAAAGTTAGTTGCAAAAGGTACCCAAGAGAAAGAATTAAAATGTCACCTGTGTCATTGGACCCATCTGTTGACAGACTGAACGGCTTCTCCTTCAAGTGTTTCACAAGCTCAGCCAGAAGATAGGGACTGATTGCACCATTAATGATGGCGGACGTTTTGGTTCTCGCTGAGGAATATTTCTTTGCAATTTTTGAGTCTGGAAAACACTCCTTGAACAGAGGACTCAAATGATCAGCAAATGCCAAAGGAATATTATGGCTGACCATGGCCACCGCAACCTTGATCTCCGCCCTCCTAGTCTGCAAAATGAGAAACAGAGTTAGGCTTAGTACATAAACTACATAATAGATAAAAAACAAAATGTAACTTAACATCTGAAGTTACATGTGAGCCTATGTTTAGCACTCGCATGGATCTTAATACTAATCACCTGAGTCTCAAGATTCAGTTCATCAGTTCTTGAAAAAACAAAATTGTCTATTCTCTGGGCGCTTTGAAGACATTTCTGTTTTTTTATGTGACCGTCACGGGCGATGTGCCTCTGCACATCCGCTTTCCCTTGATGGTCGCAATCCAGCTCACACCTGCAGATGTCGCACCAAAAGTGGTGCTGGGTGGTGCCAGGTTTTATAAAAGGCCACTCTGTACTCCAGGCACTATTGAATTTTGAACTGTACTTTGCAGCTCCTGTTCTGGCCCTTTTCTTGGTGGAATTGCGACAGCCATCCTCCTCCTCCTCCTCCTGATGTCCCTCTTCCACTTCCACCACCCTTGCCTCTATCTAAAAGGCTAGAAAGGCTAAGAAAATCTTTCTTTCCAATTACACATAATTATGCACGACAGTACAGTAGCCGATTACACACACACACACACACACACACACACACACACACACACTACTCTGCAGAACAGCCGCCACAAGTGCTGAGGCATCTCTTGCACCTACCCCCCATCCCCACCAGTCAGACATCATGTACCTGATACTAGCATATTTAATTTTTTAAACACGCACAACCCTGGTCCCCAAATTCCATTTTTAACTTATTGCACCAGAAAAGATACTACCCTTTCACTTAAAGTTTTACACATGTTTATCATCTAGGTCAGGTGTAATAAATAATGATCTTTGCCAACCAATTAGCTTACCTCTGGCTCCTGGTGAGATTCGGCCGTCTCCCCAATCTCCTCTCCACGTTTGTCCGGCTTCTTTTTGAAATATGTCAGCAAACTCATCTAACAAGGAGTTATAATTCATCGTTAACCCCTTTTTGTGTTAATAATACTGCTCCTCCCGTTTGCCACATTATACTGTTAGCACAGTTCGAAGACAACGTAATGTTAGCTAACTAGCTGACCTAAACTAAGCTTTCATTAAACCTAAAACTTTAACGGTACCGTTTCTTTGCTTGGCTAAGAGACTTTCTTTTTATCAAAGTTAATGACATACAGTTGAGAGAGTGTATCGTTTTGATAAATGACATGTTTCTTACCGAGACTGTTCCGAGTCCACACCGCACGCCACCTCTGCTTTCCTGGCATTTGAAGAGGAAGACGACGCCATGGAAGACGTTAATAAACAGACCGCGACGTACTGACGTAATGATGACAAATGTTTCCAGCGAATGAACAATCAGAGAAACACATCGGACACAGCAGTGGTCCAATCACGAGTTAAGAACCTATGTAAGATGTTCTAGAACTTGTAGTAATCCGGAAAAGGTGCACATGAGTGGAAAATAAAAAAAACAGAAGAATGGCAAATTTAGCGTGACATTTCTTTCTTGAGCGTGAGATTGAGGCTGAAAGCGTGACTGTCACGCCAGATACGTGAGAGTTGGCAACCCTGACCTTCATACAATATATGACTAAGACTAAAATGCTAATATGGATAATAGTCCAGGTTAATGAGACAAGTCAAACCAATTGCTCAACTTCCCTCCCCCCACTTCAGACATGAACAGTTTGGATTATGACCTATACGTTTACTTTGCATAAGGTTATATAAATTTACATAACTTCTTTCCTTCAAAGGAATTCTAGGATTTGGTGAATTCCCTTCACCGATTCCCTGGCATCACATTCATTCTAGCAACTCTGAGGACAAACTGGCCCTGGAAAGTGCATTAAAGTCCAGCACCAAAGACAGAGATTATTCAGCCATCAGCTCTTCTATGATACACTGTCTGTTATGTGGCAAGGTAAATCAGCCTGGACCCATTTCCACATTAACTTTCACAATAAAAAAGAGAAACTATTTTTTAAAGAATGTATCTATAAGGCAATTTTCCCTGCATTAATCCATATTAATTTCACCGTCACCTACTTGCTCTACAGTCTGAAATTATTCCTCTCTCTTTCACAGAGCTTCTTCTCCCTTTCTGACTCGGAAGACCATCATTACAAGTGTCACGAAGGTCACAAGCCACCTGTAGTCTGTATCAACAGCAGCAAACCCGTGACACCACACAGAACAAAGGTCATTACACGTTGCTGAAACCTTTGGCATTTTTGCATTCTGAGAAGTCATTTCATCAGGCTCATTGTCAAAACAGAAATTGCACAAGATTACAAAGGTGACATTGTGGTGAAATCAGCTACTTTTAACCAAACATTTTAGTGCCATATAGAACATGAGCACAAGATAAATTGAGTTGTTTAAAAAAAAAAAAAACACCAAGATCTGACCTCAAAAATAGGTTCGACTAAATACAGGAACGTCATCTAGATATACATAAACTCATTTAAAGTGGTCCTTTGCTACAAAAACTTTGAGAACCCGTGGTTTAAAACATTATTAGTTCTCCCAGTAATCACATGAGGATCTTGAATGCACAATTTCATTCAGGTTTTTGTGAAGTTAAATAACACGACCAGCACACAATTAAGCATTATGGGTTTATCACTTTAAACATTAGAATATCCATTCTAGTGAACAGACTTCTACTGAAGTGCATGATCATATTTAATGAAAGATTACTGCTGATGAATAGAACTATAAATCCAACACTGAATGTTGTAGGAGCGAACATTCGAGTGCAAGGTGTGTGGGAAACTGTTCAAACGCTCCTCCACTCTCTCCACCCACCTGCTGATCCACTCGAACACAAGGCCGTACCCCTGCCAGTACTGCGGCAAGAGATTCCACCAGAAATCAGATATGAAGAAACACACCTTCATTCACACAGGTAAGACCTTATACAGATCGTAACATTTCTGCATTTGTTACATGTGGCATGTTTATGCAGGTTGATATCCATCACACAAAATAAAGCCACTGACAGGTGAAGTGAATAACAATCCTCTCGTTATAAATGAGACCTGTCAAGGAGTGGGATATACTAGGCAGCAAGAGACATCAGTTCTTGAAGTGTTGGAAGCAGGAAAAATGGGCAAGTAAGGATCTGAGTAACCAACAAAAAACATCATGATGGCTAGATGACTGGGTCTGAGCATCTCCAAAATGGCACATCTTGTGGGGTGTTCCTGGGTATGCAGTGTTTAGTACCTACTGGTCTAGTGGTCCAAGGAAGGACAACTGGTGGACCAGTGATCGAGTCATGGTGTCAAAGGGTCATTGATTCACATGGGGCATGAAGGCTGGCCCATATGGTTCAATCCCACAGAAGAGCTACTGTTTCAGCAGTTTGTGCTACACTAGCTCTTCTGTGGTATTGGACCATATAGGCTAGCCTTCATACCCCTGGTTCACTAGTTGTCCTTCAGTGGACCACTTTTGGTAGGCACTGCATACCAGGAACGCCCCATGAGAGGTACCATTATGGAGATGCTCAGTAATCATAATTTGGCCCTGGTCAGAGTTGCTCAGATCCTTACACTTGCCCATTTTTCCTGGTTCCAACAACTTCAAGAACCGCCTTTTCTTGTTGTCCAATATATCCCACCCCTTGACAGGTGCCATGGTAAGAACAATGTAATTCACTGGTCCATTTTTAAAATTGTATGGTGCATTGTGTTATGCAAGAACACCCATATACACAATTTTATGCATTGTACTGAAACATGATTGGCGGAACTGCGTGAATGACCAGCAGTATGGTTTTCCTAAAAGTGGACAGTAACTCCAGACTGAATGTGTAAAAATGCATTCTATCCATTGCTTGAATTGTGGATTATTGTACATTTTCTGGTTTTTGTTTTTAGGAGAGAAGCCACATGTGTGCAGGGTGTGTGGGAAAGCCTTCAGCCAGAGCTCTAATCTAATCACACACAGCAGAAAGCACTACAGACCCTTCACCTGAAGCATGCACGCTTCAATTTCTCCCTTGTAAAATCACTCCCCATTTTGAGAATAAACCTTTTAAAAAAATATATATATATATATATCAGTTGACGTGACCTGGTTTGCAGATCACAGAAAAATCAGAAAGACTCCACATTGTCTTTTTAACCTTTATTTTTTTTGAGATACACAGCAGTTATTCTGGACATAGCAAGGTGATGACGGTTTTATAAGACGGACACCTCCAAACTCAAGATTTCACTGCTGGGGAAACGGCTCCTTAAAATTCAAGAAAACATAGCTTTAGATGAATATTTGTATGCAGTATGCTCAACACAAATGAGTGACATGAGGAAAGTGTCAGGTACTCACTATCGATACAGCCCTCTACACATGGACCTTCAGATGGTAAACACACCTCAGTGGCACACATAAAATAGATCTGAGAAAAGGACAAAGTAAAATTCCTTAATTCTTGAGTAGACCCTTGAACCTATATTGAAACATTAAATATGAAAATTATAACTAAAGTGCAGTTCAAAATCAAACAGATGATGCCCGATTAATGGTTACAGGTTGTGTTCCAGATCTTAGAAGGCTTCACTACTCCAAGTTTCATACATAAATGTTAGCATGAGATAATACTCTGAACAGTTTTAGACACTCCAGTGCTGTACTATTACAATTTAAATAGTAGTAATAAAGTTATATATAAAAATAATCCCTGTGAAGCAATACCATTTCTGATACATAAATCTGTGCTCTTCTCAAGTGTGTTCAGTTAAAATTAACATGGTTGGGTATTTACCTCTTCCTCCTCTCCATTCTCTTCCACATCCTCACCAGGTACCATTTCCTTCCTACTGTTTTCCAGGAACTGAAAGGTACTGACAGTGAATCGCCTCACATGATTGGCCATTCCTTCTGGCGGAGTGGCAGGGGTTTCATGGGATGGTGTGACATCAAAGGGGTTTGGGCAGCTATAGAGAAGGAATATAGGGTACAGGAAAAGCCATTTTCTTGGTAACTTGGTCCAAGATCTCCACATTAAAAAACACTGGCTTTAATAAATCAAAGCAGAAATGAAAAATGGTTCGAGAGGGGAAACCCCCCCCAAAACTTGTTTATCTGGACTGTACCCATCATAGAGGAGGACCCATGCTGAATGTGCTGAGCGAGGGTACGCCACACAGTAATGCACCAACAGCACTGCACTGGGTTCTACAGGGTTCAGCAGACGCACCTCCAGGTAAAGGGGTTTCCCCAGCAGCTTGTGCAGAGGCCGGTGGTATTGTGGGTAGTAGCTACTATACTGCTGGTCTAGGATGATCAAAAATAATGCACATTTTGAAGACAATGTTGAATGCAATTTAAATTTAACCCTCCCACCAAAAGCTTGATGTCCTAGTAACATCTACACCTTTCTAAGATTCCAGGTGCTTGAATATATTCATGTTCCCACTCATTTAAATTCCACACCTTCCCCACTACATGATCACCTATGGTGGTCTTAGACATTTCCCCCAATATGATTCTGAACCTCCGACTAATTGAGAACTACTACTCCTATAAATATTGTACCACTGTGCTGTAGGCAACTTTAGCATATAGTAAGCCTGCTAGTTAACTGCTGGCAAGCCATCATGCATTTGCTACAGGTTGAAACAAATGAGGTTTAAGCAAGTTTCCCCTTCTTCATTACCCATTTTACTAAAGTTGCTTTAGTTGAATGTTAAATAAATCTGGAGAATGAGAGTTTCTTCATTAGCAATGTTAGCTAACTGGATAGCATAGCATACAGGATTTTGTTTAGCACATGATCTAACAGGTTTGAGCCTATTTTTAACAAACTAAGCTCACAATTATGCTAGTCAGCTAATCATAAATGGATGTATTCAGTCCATTTCAAATGGTAAAATGAATTTACCACAGCTTAAGTCTAAACAGCAATTACACAAGTCTATATAACTACAGTCAAGAGATGCCAGCCATTTAATTTGATTTCCTGAATTCAAACCAGTTAATATTTATGGAAATTTGATTTTAAAAAAAAAGAACCCCCATACAAATCAAAGACAACCATTACATTAAGTTAGAGGCATTTAATAAGCTGCAATAAAATGCAAACGTTTTTCTGAGGCAGGGTTCCCCAAATGGCCAGAGTCCAACAGTTTAATAGGTTCCCATTTCATGGACACTGGATTCTATTCAATTGCCAGCTTTAATAAATGCAGGGTAGGAAATCCACAAAGTTTTTTCCCCCCTAGATTCTGGCCCTCCAGCACTGGATTTGCTGAACTCCTGCTGCAAGTGTGTGCGAGACACTGACCTTTTGCAATCCTGAGTTGAACTCCAAACACTCCCTGGGCCTGAATGGCTGGGCCAAGAGTCGGACTTTTAACCAGGTAACCCACGCTCGCCACGCTGCCAGGCAGGAACCGGCACTCAACCAACAACCTGACAAAAATCAAGAAATAAAGTTGACAATATTTGTATGCATATGGGTACGAGTATTCTTGCAAGAAGTGAAAGCCATGTTGATGAATATGTACCTAAATGGTGACACTCTGGTTATGGTTCCATAGTTGAGAGTGACAGACTGCAAAGTGTTCAAGATCTCCAGCATATAGATCACAGTGTTGCCCACTTCCTAAAAACAATTTTGCACCAAAAGAAAGCTTTCATATGCTCATCAATTGCTGCAAGAATGGCTTACAGCATTGATGAACAATAACATCTAAAACATCTTGGCAACCCAAAACAAGAAGTGCTATTTAAAAAAAAAAAAAAAAAAAAAAAAAAGTGGATTGCATATTACATATTCTGTGAACAATTTCACGCACGTATTTGCGAGCACCACAGCCATCCAACGGGATCTTAAAGAGAGCCAAGTCAGCCACCACTTTTTGAGGCGTGCAGGAGCTGTTGCCAGCTGCTACCAAGAGGGCAGGTGAAAGGGGTGGATCTGTGAGCGATGCAGGGATGGAGAAAACAAAATGCCCATCAGCTGTACATTCTGCCAGGGGAAGAAAAAGAAGGATAAACAAGAGGTCCTGAGAGCTGTCTCTCTGAAGATCATGCAGGGGGAAACCTCACCATCCATAGGGTAGTAGCAGATCTGAGTATCTGGGCAGTAACAGCAACCCAGCTGACGGCATGCAACTGCTGAAACAGATCTGTGTCCACAGGCTAACCGCTGTTCAAATGGCAGACTGCATTCTATAGGACATTCACAATGATGGCCATACATTTTTATATGAGTGCATGAGAGCACAAATCAAAACACTGACTTATTGGTGGAAAACTCCAAAACCAGAGATGAACACAATAGCACCAACCCAAACCATAAGGGGGAATTTCCTTCCTGAGCATCACATGCTTGTTGCTGATTGGACATGGCATATGACATCACAGTGAAAACAAGTTACACATTTTTGGTCTGTTAGCCTAGGGAAATACTTATTACAGCGAGGAGTAATTCTTTATTCTGATTAACCAAAGTTTTTAGGTGAAGTGTCATTCACGTACTCCCATTAATGCTGTGCAAAGCTGGTGCAATTTTTTTTTTTAAAACACATCATGAATCCCATTGATTTAAAAACACAAACGTCTGTAGAACCTTACTGTAAACAACCTGTAACCGTCTCCCAGATGGACACCTCATGTAGCCAATCAACAAGAGGCAAGTCATGTTTGATAAGCAGTTTTGGCTTTTAAAAGGCGTTTTGAATTTGTGGGCCATCGTACACGCGTTACTCTCCAGTTTAAAAATTGCTTTTGTAGCAACAGCTTAGATTATACACAATGCTAAATTTGGGGGTGGTTTATATATTAAAAGAAACTGCTTCAAAAAAGGTCATACCATGGTTCATGGGAACTTGGCATGTCAGGAAGGCCTCAACTACACGGCCATCCACTGTCTGATACTCCAGTACAATTTGGTACTGTCCATCCTATGGAAAAAAAGTATGGAAAAAATAAACCCTATTCTTTACTTAGATAAGCAAGTGTGTATTTACATTTATTTCAATACCACTTCACAAACCTGATAAACCATGTGACAAGATGTGTAGGGCAGGAGAATTTTAATACCACCATTTTGGTTCTTCTTTATCAAGTATCCACAATGACTTGGGGCTTCCTCGAACAGCACCGCCTTTATACTTCCCTTGACACCAACAACAGGAGCTTAAAGGGAGGGAGAATAATCAAACCCACAATCAGCAATATTTAAACAGTCCTGTAGGCACCCAAGTTTTACTGCCATGTTTATTAAGAGAACATGGAGAAACCTATAATGGGCATCAGGTTTGACATTTTGTATGGCAAATATCATGGAAGCCAGTAACTATAAATGAATAAAAAGCCAAACAAGAATGCCTCAGTACTGGTCTGATTAAAAATTCTAAAATGTAGATGTTAATTGAACACAAACAAAATTGACCTTGATGCTCAAATCAACTTTACAAGCCAAAACCTAAAGACTTACACTGAACTGTCAGGCCTGTGATTGGTCCAGGAGGTAGTGTGACACTCATCTCTTTCAAGTGGCATAAGACTTGTGGTTGATGCATTTGAGAAGACAGGGGTGTGATCGGGGATGACCAGGAAGTTGGCTTTGTGTCTTTGGGTTGCTGGATGGATGGGGTTGCTGGTTTGAAATATGGGCCCAAGGGTTTTTGAGGATGAGAAGGCTGGAGCTCATGCTTGCCCGGTTGAAATGGTGTGAAAATGGGTTTAGGTATGAGGCTGGCTGCTGATGTCAGAGGAGGAGATAGTGAAGTGTAGGGACACTGGAGTCGTACAGCATGGTGTCTCTGTATCGCAGTATTCCAGAACTTCAGAGAAAGATGGAGTATCGTGGGGGACTACAAAATGGAAGGAGATTTTATGTGCATTGAAATGAGACATTTGAAGGTAACTGGAATATAAAGCTAGCGGAACTAGGTACTGAAGACCATACAATTGCTACAATGATGATGTCCACATACACTCTTGGGGGAAGAGGAGAAAAGGATTCGTTAAGGGTTCTTTAGACACTTCAAAAATAAGTCCTTTGACAGAAAGATCCTGTATGGGTCTACACAGAACCTTCAAGGCTTCCCAAAAAGGGACAACCTGAAGAACAGTTTAAGATTCTAGCTTTAACCTTTGAAATGCAGAAACATGTTTCTATTAAGCAGCCAAATAAGACCGTCACCACCTTGCTCATACATTTAACCACTAAGGAGGTTAAAAGTGTGACCACAGAACCAATAGTCCAAACGACTTTCCTGGGCCAATGATGGAGCATTTTAGATGTGTGGAATAAAAATTAAAGCATTTACCACCATAGTGTAAGAGTGACAGGCAGGAAGAGGTGAAGAGAAAACCACACCCCTGCCTCTATGCTGCAGCGAGTACCCACAGTGTGCTGGAACAGAAGACACAGGCACCCAAACTTTCCTCTTCACATCTAAAACCACACAGAGGGAAGAATAGAACACAGGTCTGTGTTAAACAGATCCAAGTAAGAACTGTTAAATATGCAGTTTACAAAATGATCATAAAATGGATCCAGGATTAACACTACTTATACATCTTTACTTCAAAAAGTAGGTGCCCATCTGCCATGGCATGTGCCACCACCTATGAAGGATGTCTGCAGATCACATTTCTGTCTTCAAGAGAGCTTGCTCAGAAATCCAAAATCTAAGATAATACAACTGTACTGCAAGTCAGCATATGCTGGCAAGATCCAGCAGCAAAGTGGCAATCACATCAAGTGCATTACCCTACATAGCTTCAAGTGTCCCCTTACTGTTAGGGCACATGATTGAGGCCATGAGCCAAACCATAATCTGTCCTTTTGGTTCAAGTGTAATGTTCTGATCCACAATAAAACCATTATGTAAACTGATTCCTGAAGGAGAAAGGGAGGGGGAACCCACCCCACATAATTTTTGGACCCTCCACTTCTCATGTACTTGAACAGTATATGATCATGAAAAAGCACTCTATATGGACAAAAGAAGCCTTCCAGGATTCAGTAAATAGAGTGGCTTACAAAAGCGTTCAACAGATTTGTCTGAACACCAAACAAATACATGTTCTCTTACAGGAAATATTCAAAGTCAATTATTGGTCAGCAAGTATTTCAAAGAAAATCGAAAACAAAATGTTGCTTGCATATGTATGCAACTCCCTAAGTTTTGGAAGTTCCAGATGATGGATCCTGTCAAAGACAATTGACTTGTACCTGGCCTTCGACTGTAAATATTAAAACAGCCCTCATTTACTGGATAAACCCCACCTCCATTGAATCATTGAAGAGACTGTCCATGTGAAGGAAACGAATAAAAAAAAATAATGCCAAGGAAGCCAAAAGTAAAGTTTTCATAACTTAGGAATGGGGCACAAAATTAATTATATCCACGGCGTTATACATCCCAGTAAGCACTGTTAGATGAATAGTGAAGCAGAAGCTGCATTACACCACCCAAGCCCCTCCTTCAAAATTCAGCACAGAGAGACTGGTGAGAAATATAGATTGTCATTTGTTATCCAGACAAATCTTACGACTTAAGACAGATGGATACTTTTGCAATGGACTGTATATAAACTGAATTCTAGGTACAGAACATTCTACAGAAGAAATAAGAATCAAGTTGCAGTGGAGTCAAATTTGTTTCAGTCATACAGGAACTTCAACTGAACTAGCTACCTGTATGGTCACCGATTCTTTGGCCTTAAAAAGGGCTTTTTTGATAGCAACCTTATAAGGATGTGCATACATGACCACTTGCACTGAAATCATACTTTACCTTTGACTTTAATGGAATTTATTTTTGCAGAGGGCAGAGATACTCGCAAATTATCCCTTTTGCAGGTGAGCACTGGAGACAACTGAGAGGAATCATTTGCCAGGATTGGGAATCTATGATGTTGAGACACCTGGGGCACCTGAGGCAGCTGAGGGACCTGGGGCACCTGAGGGACCTGGGGCAGCTGGGGGACCTGGGGCAGCTGGGGGACCTGGGGCAGCTGGGGGACCTGAGGGACCTGAGGCACCTGAGGGACCTGAGGGACCTGGGGCACCTGGGGCAGCTGGGGGACCTGGGGCAGCTGGGGCACCTGAGGGACCTGGGGCAGCTGGGGCAGCTGGGGCACCTGAGGGACCTGGGGCAGCTGGGGCACCTGAGGGACCTGGGGCAGCTGGGGCACCTGGGGCAGCTGGGGCACCTGAGGGACCTGGGGCAGCTGGGGCACCTGAGGGACCTGGGGCAGCTGGGGCACCT
>JAOBAL010000010.1:21290551-21300835 GCA_025212315.1 Batrachocephalus mino | reverse complement strand
CGAAAGGCGGGGTACACCTTGGACAAGTCGCCAGGTCATCACAGGGCTGACACATAGACACAGACAACCATTCACACCTATGATCAATTTAGAGTCACCAGTTAACCTAACCTGAATGTCTTTGGGGGAAACCGGAGCACCTGGAGAAAACCCACGCGGACAACATGCAAACTCCGCACAGAAAGGCCCTCGCCAGCCACGGGGCTCAATCCCAGACCTTCTTGCTGTGAGGCAACAGCGCTAACCACTACACCACCATGCTGCCCATTATATAAAAAAAAAAATTGAACGAATTTCAGCTGCTGCCCGCTGTGGAGGACAGAAGCACGGTGGGCAGCAGCTGAAATTCGTTCAAATTTTATTTTTAAAGATTTTTTTAAAGATATATAAAAATCTTTAAAAATAACATTTGAAAGAATTTCACCAGCTGCCTGCCATGCTTCTGTGCTCCACCCACATCAGGGATTCACTACAAAAGGCTTGTTCTTTTTAATTTACCCACAAATGTATTTATTCCACTGGAAAGATTTGGGATGCTACAACATCCTGAACTATTTAGTATTTGGCTTCAAACTCAAAAAAATATAAATAAAACTAAAACTAATAATTGCAGCCCACTGACCTAGATTATTTGTTTGTTTAAAGAACTTGGTGCAGACTTGACAAATAAAAACATATCACAGAAGGAGGGTGTACTTTGAAATGCTCAATGGGATAGGATGTCTTAGTGTGCTGTAGTATTAAGAATTCCCTGTAGAGAAACTAAGGAGCCCAAACATGTTCCAGCATCACAATGAGCCTGTGTCAGGGTGCAGGCATTTACAGATGCAGATGCAGGGGAGAGCAGGAGAAGCAAATGTAGACAGAGCCAAATCAGTAGACAAGAAGCATAGTCAAAGAAACGGGCAGAGGTTGGCCCATCAGTAAACTGGATAACGTAGATGAGACTAAGAGATGTGGTCGAAGTAAGCATAAACAAAGCCCGAATACTAGAAGGTAGGCACAAAGTAAATGGCTTGGTAAAGATCGGAAGGAAACACTGAATGATACTTTGCAATGAGTGAGAGTGGTGTTTATATAGAGTTGTTGATAATGACGATAATGACAGACAGGTGCATTTAATAAGCTGGAGACAGAGGGTGCTGTGGTTCTTGGGAGTTGTAGTTCATGGCAGCCATGTTTGAAGGCTGTTTCATGCTTGTACTCTCAATGCTGTTACTGACATGCTGTTCACATAGCGATATAGTTTCCCAAGATTGGTGTGGAAGAACTTGAGAACATTATGGAAGACGCTCCACGTAAACTGATTTAAAATGTATGCAAATGTTGAAACGGAAAAAAAAACAACATTTCAATGAGGCAGCATTTATTTAGCATTTTTGCAAGGAGTTGATGTTTGTTGTCAGCATTGTCAGAACTTTGTATGAGTCAGAGGTAAAACGTGATATTTTCTGATGTAGGAAAGCCTTCAGGATTACTTCTTGTTAATGCACACAGGCTGTCTGTCTGACTGTCTGTCTGTCTTGCTGCATTACAGAAAACCTCTTCTTTGATGTTGTAACTTTACTAATTTGAAATTCCTGATGTCTGTCAGTTGAGTGTTATTTTATATTTTGAGTTCCACATTCTTCGCTGCAGACATCCCTTTCTCTTAATTTCCTTCTTTTCTGGTTTGAGCTGGTGTATGCCTTCTCTCACTACAAGCTAAATCTGATGTCACGGTTTGTTCCAATTAAGCAATTTTGTGATTTGTTAAGCTTTTGAGGGCAGCATGGTGGTGTAGTGGTTAGCACTGTTGTCTCACAGCAAGGTTCTGGGTTTGAGCCCAGTGGCTGATGGGGGCCTTTCTGTGTGGAGCTTACATGTTCTGCCTGTGTCTGCGTGGGTTTCCTCCGGGTGCTCCAGTTTCCCCCACAGTCCAAAGATATGCAGGTTAGATTTATTGGTGGCTGTAAATTGACCGTAGGTGTGAATGTGAATGGTTGTGTGTCTCTATGCAATGACCTGGCGACTTGTCCAGGGTGTACCCTGCATCTCGCCCTGCACAGGATAAGTGGTTACAGATAATAGAGGGATGGATGGATGTTACAAAATTCCTTGTATGTAAATACTGAAGCACAATTATAAAATACTGTAATATTCTTTCTGAAACAGTCTGCCAAAGGTTTTATTACAGGACTGCATACACATACAGTTTAATCAGGGTTCTAACTAGGCCTTTTCAGAGTATTGGGCTGATACGCAATGTTTCCTTACTGCTACACCCACAATATTGCCGACACACCTGTAAAAGTTGCCGCTATGCAAATGAAAATACTTTTTAATCTTGAAAATGTGGTATTTTGTTTAATTTTCTCTTGTTATCCCAACATGGGGGCAACAGCATGCTGCCATGCGAATGTTCTACATTCTGACATACTCCACTCCCTGTCCACGTCAGCACACAGTGCATAGCTGCCCGAGTAGTTCCATGTGGAGCTCGTGACTGACCATACTAGTCTGGTTTACCTCCTTCTGTATGCTGTGTTCGCGGTAAAGTGCCATCCATGTTGAGGCACTTGCGCGTCATGCATGAAATACGTTCCGATCCCCAAGTTAGATCTGGATAGTCATGTATTGTAATTGAATGGCCAAAGCTGAAAATAAAGCTGACACTTGGTGAACATTAACTGGTTGTTTTATTCTTATTTCATAAATATGTCACTAATATAGTCGAATATTAATTATAATAAGTCTTCAATCAAAAACAATCACAGCAACTTTTGGAAGAAAAAAAAATCTCATTGATATTACCAAAAAAGAGTGACTTTCAGGGAGGCCTACAAGTGCCTGCACTAGAATGTATCTCCAAGCATATAGAACCTGTGAGCTTTCAGGGGCCTAAGGCAGCCCTCCGAACCCCCACTACACTGATATTTTGGTCTGTATAATAGCTACTCAGTTATGATAAAATTATAGTTTTAAGACTCCTTAAGACACTATCTTCTCTAATACACAGTACAGAGGCTCTTATACAATGTTTCTGAGGCCAACTAGTGCTTAAGATGCCGAATTAAATATAAAATATATTCAGAGTGTGAGTACACAGGCTCTTATGGATGTATGCGCAGCAGAAGACAGCTTTAGAATAGCAAACCAGGCCAAAATGAGAGACAGGAATCATAGTCAAAGAACAAGCTAGGATTGGGCGATTGGCGAACAGAGTAACATACGCAAAACAGAAATCGAGGAAACAAGAAAATACTAGCAAAGGGCAAACAGGCAGAAAGGCAGTCAGAGAATAACAAGGTATTCTGACTCTGGTATGTATGCAAAAACCAGAATGATACTTCACAATGTATACTTGTGTAACTGGGTTTTAAATACTGAGACAGGTGATGAGGAAATGAATGTCAGCTGAGAGAAGGAAGGCAGGAGATAGAGGGCGCTGTATGTGCTGGGAGTTGTAGTCCGAGCTGTCCATGTTTATAGTCTGCTCGTCTCCAGCGGATTTACTGACAGAGCCCCCCCCGAGGAGCTACCTCCAGGAGCTATACTCTTTTGGGGGCGTCCTCGACCTCTGGGTGCTGGCTTGCTGGGGTGTTGGGCGTGGAAGTCTTGCTTGAGCAGAGGGTCGAGGATGTCCTTGGACTTGACCCAACTTTGTTCTTCCGGCCCATACCCTTCCCAATCTACCAGGTACTCAATCTGGCTGCCTCTTCACCTGGAGTCAAGGATTTTATTGACCTGGTAGATGGGTTCCCCATCAAGATTCAGAGAAGGATGATCTTGAGTGGATGTGTTGTTGGAGAGTGGACCTGGGATGACAGGTTTGAGATTGGAGACATGGAAAGTGGGAGAGACTCTGCTGTGTGGTGGAAGTTCTAGATGATATGAGACATCGTTGAGGCGCCATAACACCTTGAAGGGTCCAACGTAGCGTGGTTGTAGTTTCTTACAGGCATGTGTCTCTCATAGGTTCTTAGTCACCACCCATACTTGATCACCGGGAAGATAGGTGGGAGTCTCTCCTCTGTGTCGATCGGCATATGTCTTGTACTTGGCACAGACGACCTCTAGCCACTGATGGACCTCTTCCCAAATGGTTTGGCTGAGCTGGAACCACTCGTCTACTGCCTGTATCTGATTGGGTGTGTAGTCCCAGGGGAACAAGGGTGGTTGGTAGCTGAGGATGCACTGAAAAGGTGTTAGCTGAGTCTCAGAATGCTTTACGGAGTACTGCACATGCTTGGCCCATGGCAGGAAATGTGCCCAGTCCCCCTGGTTGTGCATGCAGTAGATTTGGAGGAAGCAGCTGATTTCCTGGTTGGCCCGTTCTACCTGCCTATTGGATAGGGGGTGGTAGCCGGATGTGAGGCTAACGGACACCCCCAATCTCTCCATGAAGCAGGACCAGAACTTGGAGATGAATTGTGGGCCTCGGTCACTGATGATGTCTTCAGGGATGCCGTAGTATCAGAATACTTGTTGGAAAAGAAGCTCAGCTGTTTGGGTGGCCGTAGGGATACCTGGAAGAGAGATAAGCCTCAAAGCTTTTGAGAAGCAGTTGATGGTGACCATAATTGCGGTATTGTTTTGTGATGAAGGGAGGTCTGTGATGAAGTTGATTGCCAAGTCTGACCAGGGTCGCTGCGGGACAGGTAGAGGCATGAGTTTGCTGGCTGGAGGAGCTTGAGGAACCTTGGCCTGGGCACAGTTGGAACAGGAAGAGATGAACCAGTTGATTTTGGTCAGCATGTTGTCCCACCAGTACCTATTCTTCAGCATCTGGTAGGTACGTTGACTGTTGGGGTGACCAATGGCAGGAGAGGAGTGTGCCCAGGTAACGAGTTTGCTGCGTAGATGTGCTGGCACAAAGAGAAGACCAGATGGGATGTGATTAGGTACAGATTGTGGTTGGGACTTATGGATTTCACTGTCCAGATCCCACATGATGGATTGTACAAAGTGCTGTGTCGAGATGATGGGTTGAGGTTCTGTGTCTTTGGGAGATGGTTCTACAGCCCAGGACAGAGCATCCACCTTGGTGTTCTTGGACCCTGGTCGGAAGGAGACAGAGACATTAAAACGGGTGAAGAACAGCACCCGCTTGGCCTGACATGGATTCAACCTCTTGGCCTTCTTGAAATACTCTAGGTTCTTATGGTCAGTTAGGATGATGAATGGATGAGTTGCTCCCTCCAACCAGTGTCACCATTCCTCCAAGGCTAGTTTGATGGACAGCAGCTCGTGATTGCCCACGTCATAATTCCTCTCAGCAGAGGTTAGCTTCTTGGAGAAAAAAGATGCTGGGTGTAGTTTCAGCTTTTCCCCAAACCGCTGGGCCAAGATGGCTCCTACTCCTGTGTCGGAGGCGTCTACCTCCATGACGAATGGTTTCGTGGGGTCTGGATGCTGGAGAATCAGAGCCAACATGAAGGAGGTTTTCAGCTTGTTGAAGGCTTCTTCTGCCTGAGGATTCCATTGGAGGTACTTGGGACCCTTTTTCAGGAGAGTGGTCAATGGAGTGGCCAAGGTGCTGAAGTTCTTGATGAAACGGCAGTAGAAGTTGGCAAAACCTAGAAATCTCTAGAGGTCCTTGGCTGACTTAGGTTGGGGCCACAAGGTAATGGCCAAGACTTTGGTTGAGTTAATGCTGACCCCTTCTGAGCTAATGATGTAGCCCAGGAAGGAGATCTTGTCTTGGTTGAATTCTCATTTTTTAGCTTTGACATAGAGGTGGTTCTCCAGCAACCGTTTGAGGACAATTCTGACATGGCCCTGATGACTGGGGAAATCTGAGGAATAGATCAAGATGTCATCTATGTAGGCAATGACGTATTTTCCCAGCATGTCCCGCAGCATGTCATTGATGAAACTTTGAAACATGCTGGGAGCCGAAGATAGGCCATATGGCATAACCTGGTATTCAAAGGGGCCAATGGATGTGCTGAAGGCAGTCTTCCACTCGTCACCTCGTTTAATCTGGATCAGGTTGTAGGCACTTCAACGATCCAGCTTGGAAAACACCTTGGCTGATCTGAGTTGCTCCAGAGCTACCGGAACCAGAGGGAAACGATACGGATATTTAATGGTGACTTCGTTAAGCCCTCTATAGTCTATACATGGCTGAAGTCCACCTCCTCATTTCTCCATGAAGAAGAAGCCAGCTGAGGCAGGAGATTTTGATGGCCAGATGTAACCTTGTTTGAGAGCCTCCTGGATGTACTCTTCCATGGCAGCATGTTCCTTCTGGGAAAGGGGATAACGACCTCATGGTGGCGCCATGTCTGGCAACAGCTCAATGGTGCAGTCGCAGGGCCTATGTGGTGGTAGTCCGCAGGCCTTCCCCTTGCTGAAGACCTCAGAAAGATCCTGGTAGCATTCTGGAACGTTGTCCATGGAGTCGGGGAGCGGGCTCTCAACTGAGGTGGAGGAAACAATGAGTTGGGGATGAGAGAGGCAGCTCTGAAAGCATGTACGTGACCACTGGAGTGTCTCCTTGTTCTGCCATAAGATGAGGGGATCATGCAGTTGTAACCAGAGGTAGCCGAGGATGATATCATGATGGTCAGTGGTCATGATGTACAAAGAGATTAGTTCATGATGTAGGGCCCCCACTTGTATCTGCAGTGGCCGTGTCCATGATGTGACTAGGCCATCACCTATGGGTCCGCCATCGATAGTCCATATGCTAAGCGCACTTTGCAGAGAGGTGACTGGCAGGTTGAGCTTTTGCATGAGGGCTTCGCTAATGAAGTTCCCCTCTGCTCCTGAATCTATGAAGGCAGATAGGACATGAGTGGAGGATGACATCTTCAGTAACATTGGGATTTTGAAGGATTTAGAGTTAAGTTTTCTCACCAGACTTTGGGCTGGAACAGGTCTCTCGGTTGAGAGCTCTGCTTAGCCAATGCAGGTTTGAGCACATCATAGTCTGCTGGGTCCACAGTGTGGCAGATAAATTCTGTCATGACCCAGAGGCCACAGGAACAGATTGGACCCAATGAGCAACTATTAGAAATTAACTGGGGCATACCTGATGAGTAGGCTCATGAGGAGAACAGGCAAGAAGCAGGCATAGCAGCACCATTCAAGAACCTCACAGCAAAAACCCAGGAAGATGGAGTGAGGGCAGAGTCACAGATTATAATAATCCCAGGAAAAACAGAGCTGGAAAAAATAACAGAGTCCTGAGTCAAAAGTCCCAGTAACAAAACCCAAAAATCAGCAGGCAAAAATCTTTGTCCAAAAACATAATCCAAGTCAGGGAAACAGAACGTGAATGTGAGCATGAACTTAACAAAACTTACAGCGAGTATTTAGCCACACTGACAAATTCTCCTCAGTGTGTTTATATAGACTGCCTAATAGTAAATGCATAGCAGGTGTGCTAATGCAGCGTGGGGAGAACAGGGAAAACTCAGAGTGAAGCACAAAGGTGCAGGTCAGGATTTGGAAGTTCTGGGCTGGATCGTGACATCTGATTCTTCCATCAGCATTTTCTATACCACTGAGGACTTTTTTGGCCTTGAAGGTAAGCATTAAGACAGTGGTCTAGAGGATAGGGCAAAATCCTGTCTCTACCATTTCTACTCAAGAAAAATCAACCAGCCTTGGAGGCATGAACTATGTACAAGTAAGGTTAATCGTCTGAATGGACTGCTCGGCAATTCTACTTAACCACCTGCATTACCCAACTCTAAATACGAAGTATTTGTTCCCCATTAATATTGATGTAACTTTTGAACTTCATGTCAGTTGTCATAAAAAACTTACCCAATCGTCTCACTCTAAGAACACTACCCTTAAGTGAACTGTTACCAAACTGATTATGATTTATTGGTTTGGGTACATTTTCTGAAAACTCAGTAAGTATAAGCATGACATTTGAAAGTTAGAAGGTTAACCAGATTATTTTAATATTGTTATAGGAGGAAAACTACAGGGTAATTAAAACACCAAATCTTACATTGTTAAACGGTACTTTTTAGTCATTCCCAAAAATGACAGCCTTGTAAACACATGCTGAGCAACATTTTTTTTTTTTTTTTTTATCATGAGCTTTCTCTCACCGGTGACTGCTATAGTATACAAGTTGCTTTGCATGCTCACACTAATGAGGTCAGCAAAGTCTAGCGGTTACTTTTTTTAATGTGTGGCACAGCTGTTGTATAATTAGACAACATGTTTGTGTATGCTAATGATCTGGCATTAATAAGACTTTTTTTTTAAAGTCTTATTAATCATGGCTTGTGCAGATTGTCTGCTTCTTCTTCTTGCTTTTCCCTTCCTCAAACTTTAAAGAACATGAAATGTGGATGATCTTTTTAACCTGATAGCACATCTTTGAACCATGACTGATGAGATTTAAATGGGCTTAAAAGTTGTAAATAACTAATGGTAAACAAGAGTGTAAATAAGGTTCACATGATGTAATGTTTATCCATTAACATATCTAACAGCATGTCATAAAATGTATCAATAGTGTCTACTTGAAGCAACTTGTAACAGTATAATAGGACCTGGGATGAGTTCTTAGTCAATAGTCTATAGATGATCTACTAAACATCAACAACCATTAAGTTGACTAATTATGAAAGCAGAAAAGTGACAAACTTCTATAGAGTGTTTATAGATTACGTAAACATCAACAATCATAAACTGTTGACATTGATTAGAATTAGATGACTGGTTTTTGACAATCACCTGAAAGGATGCTGACAGTCAATTGGTGATTTTTGGATTATATACAGGTGCATCTTATATAGTTAGAATATCATGAAAAAGTTCAGGGTTTTTGTTTTTTTGTAATTTAATTAAAAAATGTAAACTTTCATATGTTCTATATTCATTACATTTAAAGTGACATATTTCAAGTCTTTTTTGTTTTAATTTTGATGATTATGGTTTATAGCTCATGAAAATCAGAAATCCAGTATCTCAAATTATTAGAATATTTCCTAAGATCCATCAAAAAAGGATTTGCAACACAGAAATGTCCAACTTCTGAAAACTATGTTCATTTATACACTCAGTACTTGGTTGGGGCTCCTTTTCCACAAATTACTGCATCAATGTGGCATGGCATGGAGATGATCAGCCTGTAGCACTGCTGAGGAGAAGCTATGCCCTAATGGTTAGAGAAGCAGCTTTGGAAGCAAAAGGTCACTGGTTTGATTCCCTAGACCAGCAGGAATGGCTGAAGTGCCTGGTTTTCTGACATGTTCCTGAGCCCATAAATTAATTTATACAATCATGTCAGTTTTTAATGCAGTGCCACCTGAGGTCTCGAAGGTCATGGGTGTTCAATGTTGGTTTTTGGCCTTGCTCCTTATGTGCAGAGATTTCTTTGGATTCTCTGAATGTTTTGACGATATTATGGCTTCTCAGTGGATATTCCTTGCAGCTGTATGTTGAGAAACATTCTTCTTAAACTATTTGCCCACACAGTTTTTCACAGTGGTGAACCTCACCCCACCATTGCTTGTGAGCAACTGAGCCTTTCCATTTACCCATTTACCTATAGAATATTCCAAACAAGTGTTTTTGAGCATTGAACTTTTCCAGTCTTTTGATGCCCCTGTCACAATTTTTTGGAGTATGTTGTAGGCATCAAATTCAGAATGAATATATATTTACAAAAAAAAAAAAAAGCTTATCAGTCTGAACGTTAAATATATTGTCTTTGTTTTGTACTCAACTGGATATAAGTCAAAATGATTTTGCAAATTATTGCATTCTGTTTTTATTTACATTTTACAGAGTCCTAACTTTTTGTAATCAGGGTTGTAATAAATAATCTCCTGGACTTGTGTTTGCAAATCTTTCTGGCTCAACATGGTTTAGCTTCCATCCATGCTCAAATATTGATGCCCCCCACCCCACCCCAGAGCTGTTGTTCTTTGAAATTACAGGTTTTGAGTGCTGCTCTTCTTTATCCCTTCTCCCTGGGTGGAAAATCTCTGGTACTCTCCTTGAAAAATGCAGGGGGAAAGTGTCACTAATGTCTCAGTCTGTTTACAGCATATGTCCTATAAGTTTTCGAGGTTTCCCTTCACCTTGAGGCACAAGCTCCTGGCAGATATTGCATGAAAATGATCCAAGACCTTTTCATGCACCTGTGTTGCTATATATTGCTATAAGTGACAATGAGGTACACTGTGGTTCAACTAATTTCATCAATTTCAATGAGCTGTTGCTGTGGCAACTCAGAAAATGTTAAAAGGAGAAGTTTGCCCAGTGTACTGTATATATATATATATATATATATATATATATATATATATATATATATATATATAG
>JAOBAL010000010.1:18507974-18518012 GCA_025212315.1 Batrachocephalus mino | reverse complement strand
TCTACAGGGTCGCAGGCAAGCTGGAGCCTATCCCAGCTGACTACGGGCGAAAGGCGGGGTACACCCTGGACAAGTCAGGTACAATAACAAACCAAATAAAACATGGAGCCATATTCAATCATTCACAATAAACATCAAAGTTGTACAGTTTTTTTTTCCTTTTTTTTTTCACAATCATTGATTTCAAGGTTCAGTCCATAAAGTTCATTTGCCATTGCAGGTATTGCTCATGTAAGAGTCCATTTTGTTTGTGTGTGTGCAATATGTTGTGATGCAGTGTTTGTGTGCGCTTGTGTGTGCACGTTGTAGATCTGTGTTTGTGTAAGCATGTGCGCACGCAAGCTCCTTGTTTGAGGCATAGTCCATTATGAGGTAATGTACCTGTGAACTCACACACACACGACATAAGCATATCCATTAAAGTATGTACAAATCACCATTCCCCATCACACATCTATTTACATATTTACATGTCACTCTCCAACAATAAACAAATCTTTGAGATGGGACGATCAATGACACTTGTTCTAGTTTTTAAGGTTACACTGCGAACAATACCTTTTGAATCCTTATGAGCATCAATGACCTTACCCAACATCCAGGATCCCCTTGGTGCATTGGGATCTGCAATCAAAACAATATCTCCGCATACATAATTTCTCTTTGTTGTAAACCATTTTTGTCTTTCTTGTAAAGTGGGAAGGTACTCTCTAACCCATCTTTTCCAAAATAAATCTGCCAAATATTGCACTTGTTTCCATCTTTTCTTACTGTACACATCTGTCTTGTCAAATAAACCTGGGGGTAGCAAAGGTTGACCTTTAAGCAGCAAAAGGTGGTTAGGTGTAAGAGGTTCGAGATCAGTGGGGCTATCAGACACTGTGGTAAGTGGGCGGCTATTGAGAATGGCTTCTACCTCACAGATAAAAGTATGTAATAATTCATCATCTAATGTTTGTTGTTTGGTTCCATTCTTTAATGACATTCTTTAGTTCTTTGTCAGCTGATGTCAAGTTTGTGCCATTGTCGGATCTGATTTGTTTCACTTGTCCACGTCGGCTTATGAATCGTCGTATTGCATTAATGCATGAATCTGTGTCCAGGGAATTGGCAATTTCTAGATGTACTGCTCTAGTAGTCAGACATGTAAAGATTACGCCATATCTTTTAACATCACTGCGACCCTTCTTTACAATTATTGGGCCAAAGAAGTCTGCTCCAACAAAGGTGAATGGGGGCAAGTTTGGCATGACTCTTTCTTTGGGAAGATCTGCCATTTTTTGCTGTCCCAAGTTGGAATGATTGCGCTGGCACAGGAAACATTCTGAGCATATTTTTCTCACATGAGCATTTGCTGCTGGAATCCAGTATTTTTGTCGCAGTTTGGACAACATGTGGTTCCTTCCACTGTGGCCTAGCTGTTCATGTATATGTCTAAGCACAAGTTTGGACACATGGTGGTGTTTGGGAAGAATCACAGGGTGTTTTTGATCTTCAGGAATAGCCATTCTGTTCAGTCTTCCTCCAGTATGGAGAAGTCCATCCTGTATGAAAGGGTCCAGCTTGCAAATTGTGCTATGATGGCTAACATGTGTGATGCCCTTCTTCAAGGTTTCCACTTCCTCTGGGTAACTTTCACTCTGAGCAAATTGAATGATGGCATGTTCTGCAGCCTTTAGCTCATCCAAGGTAAGTTGTGTGTTCGTACATTTTGTTTCAAGTGTCATTTTTTCCTTCATTTTCCATGGTTTCTTGTCATCAGAATCAACATTCAGCATCTCTCTTCTTTTTCGACTTAGGTTCAAGAGCACTGTTTTCAGTCTGAGCATCCACGCCACTGCTCTAATGAGCTTACTCCAGTTTGAATGGTACTGTATGAAGTTGTGGGTTGGGTTCTGGTCTGTTGTGGTTGCCATGACAACAACATCTCTCTTCACTTCAGCATCACCATCGTCACATGTTTGTGGGTCAATGTCAGACTTTGGCCATTCAGACTCTTGTTGTCTGAGAAAGTGTGGGCCACTTAGCCATGTGGTGGACTGGGTAAGTGCACTGGCTTTACACCCACGAGATGCACAGTCTGCTGGGTTGAGTTTTGTCTCAATGTATCTCCACTGTTTGACTTCTGTCATTTCTCTTATTGTGTGCACCCTATTGGCCACAAATGTTTTGAATCGTTTGTTTTCATTTCTTATGCATTTTAGCACTGCTGTGCTATTGGTCCAGAAGACTGAACTTTCTAGTGTGAGCTGTAACTCTGTTCTGATGAGCTTGTCTATTCGAACTGCGAGCACTGCTGCAGTAAGCTCCAGTCTTGGCATGGTCATTTGCTTCAGGGGTGCTACACGTGACTTGCCCATTACAAAGGAGATGTGCACTTCCTGTTTTGCATTCTCAAGACGCAGGTAGGAAACACAACCATATCCACTCTCTGAAGCATCACTGAAGTGGTGTAATTGTGCAGATGTTACCTGACCGAAGTGCTCGGGCTTCATACACCTGGCAACCGCAAGCTCTCCAATGTGCCTCAGTCCAGTCAGCCATTCCTGCCACATCTGCACATGGTGCGCTGGTAGGTCTTTATCCCAGGCATGGTTTTGTTTGCATAGGTCCTGCAGGATGTTTTTAGCTGTAAGGACAAATGGGCAGATGAAACCAAGAGGATCATAGACAGATGCTATCACAGACAGTATACCTCTTCTTGTGCGTGGCTGATTCTTTAGGCTCACATCAAAGGTAAGTTTATCCTTTTCCACATGCCACTGAATTCCAAGAGTTCTCTCCACAGGCAATTCACTACTTTCCAAGTCAAGATCTTTCACTTGTTTTGCTCTGTCGGCCTGTGGGATGGACATAAGAACATTTCTGTTATTGCATAGCCATTTGTGTAAGCGAAAGCCTCCCATTGCACATGCAGTTTCAAGTTCCTTGTACAATGACATTGCATCATTCTCAGTTGCCAATGATTTTAAGCAGTCATCGACATAAAAATTGGACTTTATCGTTTCCATTGCTTCAACAGAGAAGAGATCTTTGAAGTCCTCTGCTGTTTGTCTAAGTGCGAAACTGGCATAGCTTGGTGAAGATGTTGCACCAAATATGTGCACGGTCATTCTGTACTGTCTGAGTGGCTGACTTGTGTCACCATTTGGCCACCAGAGAAAGCGCAAGAGGTTGACATGTTTCTCAGCTACCCTCACCTGGTGGAACATGCTCTCTATGTCCGCCATTAATGCTACTGGCTCTTGGCGGAAACGCAGGAGAACACCCACCAGATTGCTGGTGAGGTTTGGGCCTTGAATGAGTGCACTATTCAAAGATGTTCCTTGAAAGGATGCTGAGCAGTCGAAAACTACTCGCAGAGTGCCCTTTTTAGGATGGTGTACAGCATGGTGTGGAATAAACCAGACCGTTCCATTTTCCATGTTTAGCTCATCATCTGGTACCATTTCTGCATAGCCACTTTCAATCACTCCCTGTAGGAAGGCTGTGTATTCGGAATGATATTCTGCATTTCTTTCTAATTTTCTTTTTAGGGAAAGAACGTGTTGCTGTGCCTGCTGGTAATTATTTGGCATGTTTACATTCTCCTCCTTCAAGGGTAAAGGTAAGTAGTAGTGACCATTTTTCCATTCTTTTGAATTTTCCATAACTGACATGAATTGTTTGTCCGCTATTGACATTTCTGTTTTCTCCTCAGATTGTTTCTCTGGGAAATCGTGATGGTATTGTTTTACCAACAACTCGTTCAGATTGGCCACTGAAATGCGATTTACTACCGCTGCGCATTCATGGCTGCCTTTGAGGTCACATGTGCTTTCTTGCATGAGTCCATTGAGGACCCAGCCTAGGGGGGTCTTAACAGCGTTACGGCCCACTACCTCTACTGTTAATGACTTTCCAGGGTTCCATAAGTTTGGCAGCATTTGTTCCAATTAACAATTCTATTTGCGCATCCAGTTGTGGCAGTTTGACCTCCTTTAGGTATTTCCATTTCTGTATTGACTCCTGTTTGGGTATGTGTTGTTTTAATACTGGCAATTTTGGTTGTGTGTAAACATCTGGGAGTCTGTGAAACTTGTTGCCCTCCATGCTACTGACCTCCAGGCCAGTGACTACACTACTGCTGACAGGCTTCTCCTGTCCCATTGTTCGCAGTAAAATTGTGCAGTTTTTTCCACTAGTGTTTAACTTTCCTTTCAGGGACTCGGTACAGAACGTGGAGGAGCTACCGGGATCTAAAAAGGCGCAAGTATGTACGAATTGGTCTGAATTGACAACTTTCACCTTTACAGGGACAACGGCTAGGGTGCATTGTGACTCACTGTCCTGCAGGTGGTCTTCTCTCACAGACACCAGAGCACTTGTTGCAGGTAAAGCATGATCAGCTTGTCCGTCATCCTTTGGCTTTCCTGTGTGAATATGCAAGACAGTTGGGTGAGATAATGAACATTTGTCACAAGTCATTCTGTTGGTGCACATCTTGCTCATGTGTCCCTTTTCCAGGCATCCGAAGCACATTCCATTCATTTTTAAGAATTGAATTCTTTCATTGTTTTGTTTTCTTGTAAACAGCTGACAGTTTTCAAATGTATGGTTCTTTCCACAGAATAAACATGGTTTGTCAAATGCACTCTTGTTTGTTTTTTGTTTATGTCCAGATGTGTCATTGTCGTTGGCAGGTACATGATCGACTGTGGTTGCAAAGCTGGATCTGGCATTGGATTTACTGGCCACAGTTTGTTTTGTTTTAGGGGCCCTTTTAGCATCCACGGTGCTACTGATGTCTCCAAAAACCGGGTCAAGCATTGCCCTGGACTGTCAATGAAGTCCACCAAGTCTTTGTATGCCACTTGTTGATCTTTGTCATGCAATGCACATACATGCCCACGCCACTTGTCTCTCAGTCTGTAGGGAAGTTTAGACACTAACTGTCTGAGGTTGGTGGAGTTCTGCAGTTCCTTTAGGCCGTCAATGTCCTTCATGGTGTGGTAGCAGCTATTTAAAAACAGAGCATACGACCTCAGCCCATTGCCATCTTCAGGTTTTATGACTGGCCAATTTAATGCTTTAGACATGAAAGCAGATGCTATTTTGTAGCGGTTTCCAAACTGTATCTCATATTGCCTTTTTGCTTCTCTGAAGCCTACATTTGGGTCCATGTGCAAAAAACTGCTCACAAGGTCTTTTGGTTGGCCCTTGGTATATTGCTGGAGGTAATAAAGACAATCAGACAAACTAGTTGTGCGCCTTTCTACACACTGTTCAAATGCCTTGATGAACGTCTTATATTCAAGTGGATCACCATCAAAAATTGGCACATCCCTATCTGGCAACATAGACAGTGTTTGTTGTTTGACTAGTAATTCAGCTATTTCCGTTTGTTTTTTCAAAACATCAGTAATTTGTTTGTTGCCCTCAGCAGCAGGAACAGGCTGTTGTACTTGAGGTGTTTGTCTTTGCGGAGACATTGGAGTCTGCACTGGTGGTTTCACCGGCCTCTGCGCTGTCATGGGGATTTTATATTCAGTCGGTGTGTTGTATTGATAGGCACCAATCAGTGAGCGTCTTTCCTCCGCCTCACGCAACACCTTTGCTTTTGCTTGTGCGGCAGCCAACTTGGAGTCCATGGCAAGTCTTTCTTTACGTGCCTTTAACCTGGCCTCCTCAACATCCAGTTCCAATTTTTCATTCAACGTTTTGCATTTTGCTTCCAATGCTGCGCAGTCTGCTTCAGCCATCACATGTGCGTTAGACTGTCTGAATGCAGCGCTATGCATACTATTTGAGCCATGCTCGCTAGGGGCTTTACTCTTTGCATTTTAGCCAGTTTGAGATACGCTGTCTCCTGGGTCTACCAGATCTTCTTCCTTCTGCACTTCATCACTGCTCATTACCCATTTAGTAACGTCATCCAGAAATATACTGAAATTAGTTAACTTCGGGTTAAACCAATCAGCTTGATCAGCGGCTCTTTCATATTCTTCCTTCATCAAACTCTGTACAATGGCTTGCAATTCTTTAAACTCATTAAAGGATCTTTCAAAAAAATCAATTTGCTTTAGAACAGTTGCCTTGTTTTCTCCAGCCGTAATTAAAGTGTCAATCTCGTTTCTTTTCCTTGTCCAAGTTTTCCCCTACGGCTGGCAATTAACTGTAAAAGTTTCTTTTCGTCTTCCATATTCTGTTGCTCTTGTAAGCTCTGTTCTTCCTCTATGTTCTCTTCCTCTTCTACATTCTCTTCCATTTTCAATACAAACTCAAAAAAGGTATCCACATTATGATCAACTCCAAAAGGTTCTAAATCAGTTCACTGTTTCTGTAAAGTAGGCTATGTAAATCCCGAAACAAAAATGGCAAAGTTCCAAACTTAAAGCGCAAATTGTCTTTGCGAGCGCGGCGGCCTGCTGTAATGTGCAGTGCCTTTTTTATTTTATACTCACTCCACCAGTGCAAGCGATGATTGCAGTCTCTTTCTTTGTGGGGAATATCCAAACGATAGTGAAATGTTTGCAGTCCAATTCTGCTGAGGTCAATTAATAAATCCAACAAGGTCTTCCACGAGCTCCAAACACAAATGAATCCAAGTTCCAGTCCAAACGCAAGCAGATTTCCAAACTATGAAGTGTCTTCTTTTAAGCACTTACATCTACACACCAAAGGGTTTTCAATTGTTTGACAAAACGGTTTATTCCAATGTTCCAATAAACTAAAGATTCTTCCAGGTTCCAAAATTAAACATAAAGTCCAAAGTTTCCAAAAGCAAAACCGTCAAGTAAACAACATAAATAAATATACGATATTGAAAATCATTTGCCTGCTGGCGTGTCTTTGTTCCTTTCCAAAAGCCCCAAAGCTGAATGCTCAAGGAGAGCTCTTTGTTTTAAAAATGCTGAAGCCTGATTATTCACCTGTGGCCAATTAAGCCAGGTGAACCACCAGACAGGTTAACCAATTCCAAGTTACAGGTACAAATTTCCACCAGCAGGTGTCACAATTCCAAAAAAAACCCAAATATCAACCCAAAATGCCAAGACAAATAAAAATGGCTCCTACAGTTCAATAATGAAATACTAAACAGAATGGGCATTACTATAAGACTGATATAAATCATACAGGTAAAGAAACTCTGGTACTTTGGACACACAATACGACATAATGCCTTACATCGCACACTGCTTGATGTTGAATGCTTGAATTTTTGGTTTCAATGGCAAGTGGGGGAGAGGGAGACCGTGTGGACCACAAATGTGGACTGATCTCAACTACATCGAGGCTGTACGAATGGCACATAACAGAACTGACTGGAGGACCCTTACATCTGACCCTCGAACCAAGGATAGAACCTAATGATGATGATGATGAACCCTGACCCATACTTCTTCACAACTTTGTCTCTGACCTGTTTGAAGTGCTCCTTGGTTTTCATGTTGCTTGCTTAGTAGTGTTGCAGAGTCAGGGTCCTTCCAGAAGAGGTTGATTTATACAGACATCATGTGACAGATCATGTGACATTTTGATTGCACACAGGTGGATCTTAAGCAACTAATTATGTGACTGTAGAACCTGAGCAAGTGGGTGGAGCACAGAAGCACAGCAGGCCAGAACTGAGTTCTCAGAAACATTTTATTTTCTGTTTTATAGGTGGCTTTTCAGCTCATTCACTCTCGCACACACATGCATTCAGGTCGGGAGAGAGCTCCCTTTCTCTGCTCTCTCTCTCCTTTTATAGGGCGTGGTCAGTGGGGGAGACACAAACACAGGTTAACTCACATCAGGTGCAGTGATTCTGCCACTTACCTTCCCTGACTCCGCCCTCCATTCGCAGACCGAAGCTTGACCACACCCCTGCTGCCACAGTAAACTTCGTACTTTTGCACTACTCCTTCACTGCCCTATCTTTTTCTCTTTATATATTTTGCTGCTGTAACAAAGTACATTTCCCTTTGTGGGATAATAAAAGGCTATCTTATCTTATCTTACAGCATAAAAACAACTCTAAGTTCAGTTTCATTTTCAGTTCTCATGTTTTTATCTATCTACCTCTATCTATCTATCTCTCTGTTTTCTGCTATGGGGTACAGAGAATAATGCACACCTACTATTTTAATATCCTCATGAAATTCAATAATCAACAACAACAACAACCATCTCTTCACCCCAAACTACTACAAGTCTATTTATTTCTAGAATCCTCAAATTGCACCGACTTAATTTCCATTAAAGTGCACTAAAGTGACATCATGAAGGCTTGTTAATGACCACCTGCATGTTGAGTTTCATTTTCAGTACTCATCATTTTTGGCTGTGGGATGCAGAGAATAAGGCAAACCTACTATTTTAACATCTTTATGAAATTCAATGTACAAAAAAAATCTTTTCACTTTGTGCCCACTTAATTTCCATTAAGCCGCTTAAATAAATTTTATGTAACATTTTTCCCTTTTAAATTAAGAGCTCCATGATGGATTGCAACATGTGAGAAATTTGTTTTTTTGTGGAAAAATCAGATTATTTAAAAAATCATTGAAACACAGATTGTATAGATTAATATTGTTGTTAATAATGTTAATATTCCTGTTGATTGTGTTGATGAATGTATATTAAACATACAATCAATGAATTTTATTTTCTTTAGCATAAAAAAGGAAGCCATGGATTCCCAAATTGCAAAGAAAAATCAAAGCGTCACCACAGAGGAGATGAGAAACCAAACCAAGCTTGTGATGCAGCTGTATGCCAACTGGGAGGAGTATCTGACTCCTGCTCCTCTCTCCATAGACATCCTGGGAGAGCTGGTTTTTATCTCCTCATCATCAAAACTCCATGATGAGTTTCACGGCTGACCAGGTGAGAAGACAGCTGAAGCATCTCCACTCAAACAAGGCTGCTGGCCCTGACGGTATCAGTCCCAGGGTGCTCAAAGCCTGTGGCCCCCAGCTATGTGGAGTGCTGCATCATGTCTTCAACATGAGCCTAAGACTCCAGAAAGTCCCCATGATGTGGAAGATGTCATGCCTCCTCCCAGTGCTGAAGACGCCATGCTGCAGTGGCTCCAAGGACTACAGGCCAGTGGCTTTGACATCTCACATCATGAAGACTCTTGATCTGGTGCTGCTCTGGCCCATGGTCGGATCATTCTTAGACCCTCTCCAATTCACCTATCAGCCCTGAATTGGAGTTGAGGATGCCATAATCTACCTGCTAGACTGTGCCTACTCCCTCCTGGACAAACCGCCAAGCACTGTGAGGGTAATGTTCACTGACTTCTCCAATGATTTCAACACCGTACAGCTAGTGCAGCTTGTTGAGAAGCTGATGAGAATGAATGTGGAGCCCCCTCATGTCCTGGATTGTCAATTACCTGACCAGTAAGCCACAGTATGTATGCTTACAACACTGTGTGTCAGATAAGGCAGTCGGCAAGACTGGGTCACCACAAGGGACAATCCTCTCTCCGTTCCTGTTCACCCTCTACACCATGGATTTCAACTATCAGACAGAATCCTGCCATCTTCAGAAGTACTTTGATGATTCTGCTATAGCTGGATGTATCAGTAAAGCTGGTGAGACTGAGTATAGGGTGGTGGTGGAAAACTTTGTTACATGGTGTGAGTGGAACCATCTGCAGCTCAATATGATAAAGAACTGGTAGTGGACATGAGAAGAAACAAGGCACTGGTGAGCCCTGTTTCCATCCATGGGGTCAGTGTGGACATTGTGGAGGACTACAAGTACCTGGGAGTACAAATTAAGAATTTGGTTCCAAAACACCATAAGCACCATTTTTAAATAAATTAAGTTCCTGCCAAAAGAAGTTCAGCATTTGATTTCTATTCAAAGTTCCATAATCAACTTTCTGCAAAACATGATATCCGCCATGTATCTGCATTGTACTAATGCATCTCAAAATATTGGAATATCATGAAAAAGTTCCTTTTTTATAATTTAATTTAAAAACGGGGCGGCACGGTGGTGTAGTGGTTAGCACTGTCGCCTCACAGCAAGAAGGTCCGGGTTCGAGCCCCGTGGCCGGCG
>JAOBAL010000010.1:13287307-13299851 GCA_025212315.1 Batrachocephalus mino | reverse complement strand
TATTATTGGTAAGAAGTCGACTACGCTGGCTAGGCCATGTGTCCAGAATGGAGGATGATCGTCCAGTGAAATCCTTATTATATGGTGAATTAACTGAAGGAAAACGTCCTGTTGGTCGTCCAAAGCTCAGATATAAAGACATGTGTAAAAGTGTGTTGAAATGTGGTGATGTTCTCGAGTAATGGAAGACAAAAGTAGAGAACCGAACTGAATGGAGAAAGATGATTCGTCAAACATGTGACAAAGTCAACGAGAAAAGAGTTCATGCATACGAAAAACAGAGGGACAAGAGGAGAAGGAAAGGAAATGAATCAGATACAATCTCATAAACATATTATTTGTATGAACTGATAATTTACTGTATCTTTTGTTAATTGTGTTATACCCATTTTCGGGATTAGGTGTATATATTTGTCCCTACTATTGGTGTCATGATCAGAATTGAGCAAAAGGTCTGGTGAACACCCTGTCTGGTTTGTTGGATGCAGGCTCCTCAGGGGTTTTGTTTGGCATTCGGCATTTGATCAACATGGTGTCTCCATGTATGCTCTCCAACATCCACCTTGTACGTCAGCGGTCCATTTCTAGTGACTATCCACCCAGGTGTCCACTTGTTTTCTCAATAATCACATGCTAACACTTGTCCCACATTAAAACTCCTTGCTGTATCACTTGACAACATGCTAAATTGTTTATTCTGCACTTCCCTCCATAAATTTGATTTTAGGAGGTCAATGTGAGATCTCAGGTGTCTGTTCATAAACAGCAATGCTGGTGTTTGGTTGGTTGTCGCGTGAACAGATTTCTGATACACAAAAAGGAAGTTGTCAACTTTATGTTGAAGAGAGATGTCCTCTTTTTCATTGCTTTGTGGGAATGGTGGGAAGTGTGACAAACCATGGACTTTTTAAAGGTTTGGATGAACTGTTCTGCTAACTTGTTCAATGCTGGATGGTGTGGTGCTGACTTGAAGTGTCTAATGCCATTTTTCTTCATGAAAAGTTTGAACTAATCTGAAGCATATTGTGGTCCATTATCACTCACAATTTGCTCAGGCAGACTGTTTCTGGAAAAGATGCTCTTCAAAACAGAAATAGTCTTTTCTGAGGTTGTGGATTTCAGTGGTATAAAACCCGGCCATATTGAGTGGGCATCCAGAGCTATTAAGAACATAGAATTCATGAATGTTCCAGGGAAATCAATATGCACTCTCTACCAGGGTGAAGATAGCTACTTCCACGGGTATAAAGGTGCCTGTGGGGGTGCATTTTGAACACTGTGGCATCCTGAACAGGCTTTGGTGATATCTTCAATCTGTCTATCTATTCCTGGCCACCATATTTAGCTATGGGCAGAACTTTTCATTTTTATGGTACCCTACTCATGTAGGTTCTCTAACACTCTAGAGCAAAGCTTAGAGGGCACTACCATGCATGATCTACACACCAGAGTTCCCTGGCAAATGAACAGTTGATCATGTCTCACAGAAAACTCATAAAGCATGGCATTTCCATGGGCTGGCCACCCTTGTATGTTGATGTCATAAACTTTTGACAGTGTCTGATCATTCCGTGTTTCTCTTTGTATCTCACCATTTGTTACTGGCAGCTGGTCTACCAGTGCTGTATGGAACACTTCTGCTGGATCCGGATATGAAGACTTTTCTTCCTCAGTTGTTGACAGTGGGAAGCATGACAAACCATCAGCATTATTGTGTTACTTGGTCCTTTTGAACTCTATGTCATAAGAGTGGGCTCCTAAGAACAGTGCCCACCATTGTAGTCGGGTAGCTGACATCACAGGGATTCCTTTCCTGGGATTGAAAATGGATGGCTTAAAAACAAGAGGCTGGTGGTCTGTCACTAAAATTAACCTTTGGCCATAAAGGTAGTGATGAAACTTCTTTATGCCTCACACAAGGCTAAGGGCCTCTCTGTCGATCTGTGCATAATTACATTCTGTGCTCGTCAGGGACCTCAAAGCGAATGCGATTGGATGCTCAGATCCATCATCCATCGTGTGTGGCAAAATGGTGGCAATGCCATAAGGGACACATCGCATGCCAGTTGGCTGGGCCGTGATGGATCATAATTTGTAAGTAGTTCATCAGGGGTTATTAGTCTTTTTGCTTCTGTGAATGCCTTCTTGCATTTTTCTGACCAGTGCCATTTGGTTCCTATCTGTAGTAGTGTGTTCAGTGGGTACTGTACTGAAGCAAGGTTTGGGAGAAACTTGTGGTAATAGTTTATAAGACTCAAATACAATCTCAGCTGTGACACTGGCCTTGGTGCTTTCAGCAATGCTTCAATTTTCTCTTGAGATTTGTGTAAGCCAAGTTTGTCAATAACATGCCTGCAATAAGAGAATTCAATCTTGAAAAACTCACATTTCTCTCTTTCCCTGCAGGTAATACTCATTAAGCCTTGGAGATACTCTTCAGTGCTCTTGTCCATCATGATTATATCATCAAGATAACGTTGCATTCTGGGTATATCCTGAAGCACCCGATCCATTTCTCTTTGCCAATGGCTGGAGCTGATGCAACACCAAACACAAGACACTTGTACTGCTACAGTCCCTTATGCATGTTGATGGTTAGGAACTTCCTACTTGACTCCTCAACTTCCATTTGGAGATAGGCCTGTGACAAGTCAATCTTTGAAAACTGCTCCTCTCCAGCTAAAGATGAGATGATGTCTTCAATTCGTGCACTGCACACTGCACAGCACCAAGTTAATGCTCACTCTGAAATCCCTGCATATGTGAACACCTTCAGCTTTCCCTTTCTTGATCACTGGAACAATGGGTATAGCCCACTCACTCCAGTCAACCTTGGAGAGAATACCAGATGCCTCCAACCTCTGAAGTTCAGTATCTGTTTTTGGACGTAGTGCGTATGGCACTAGGCATGCCTTGTGAAACCTTGGTTTTGTTGTATCATCTAATTCAATTTTTGCCTTCATGTGTTTAAGTTTACCAATGCCTTTCTCAAACACTTGCATTAGCCTTTAGGAGCTGTGACAGCCTTTGGTTAGAACTGCAGTCGGAGCTCTTGAGGTCTGGTGATATGTTGAGAGCTTTAATTGCATACCAATAAAGCTGGATTTTTCTTAACTACTCATGTGCTGAAAATTTGAGGACCAGCTCTTCTTGCTGGTCCTCCAATTTTCAGCACATAAAACTCTAACTAGTGTGTTTTGTCACCATATGTCACATCCACCTTTAGGAGATACCTTCTCGCCTGTGTATGTTTTTAACATTACTGAGGTCTTTTGCCTTTTGCAGATACCGTCTCACTTGTGTATGTTTTTAACATCACTGAGGTCTTTTCTAAATGGTATCTTGGAAAACAGTCTATTGCAGTCAGCTTCAGAAATTACAGACAAAGCTGAGCCTTATCCAGCTCCATTTACAGTTTTACACCAGACACCTTTGTTGTTATCCATATTATTTTCTGGACTGTTTCAGTTATGCTATGCAGACAGGTCATCTTCATCAGTATCTGTGCTGTCTGATTTTTCACATTCTGTCACCTTGTGCGCTTGTTTTGCTTTATAGTTAAAACATTTGTTTTTGTCAATTTTTTTTGTCTGTGCTTTTTGTTTGTTTTGCACACTCTTTCTATGTGGCCTTGGCAGTGGCACTTTCTGCAGGTCTTTTCTTTGAACCAACAGTCATTTGCATCATGAGAGGAGTTCCCACAACAGTAGCATTTCTGCTTTTTCGCATTATTTAAGGACATCTTATGCATTTCATTTTCTACAGTCTTTTTTTTTTTATACCTCTGAAGCATCCTTGGCTGCAGTTTCCATTGAAATAGTGATAGCCAATGCTTTATCTAAGTCCAAATCCTTTTCTGACAGTAGCCTCTTTTGTGTGCTTGAGCAATGTATGCCACATACCAGCCTGTCCCTTAATGCATTAGAAAGTCCCTCTTTGAAATCACAATACTGTAAAAGTTTGTGTAGTTCAGCCATATAATCAGAAATGCTCTCATCCTTTGGCTGATTTCTTTTATGGAATCTGAATCTTTCCGCTATCACTAGAGGTTTGGGGTTCAAGTGATTTTGCAAGATCTTAACAATTTTGTCGAATTTCTTGCTGGATGGTTTGTCCAGGGTTGCTAGGTTGCGTAGGAGATTGTATGTTTTAGCTCCCATTAGGCTGAGGAGAATAGGAACTTTCTTCTCTGCCTCCACATCATTAGAATCACAATACAGTTCAACTCTTTCAATGTAACCTTCCCAATCTTCATGGGCACTATCAAAGTCATCTACTTTCCAGATAAAGGACATTACTCACACATCCCTTGCTAGCCTTGACTACCCCTCTAGTAATGTTGCTCTTGCTTTCTCTCCTTCCCTCCAGTTGATTTCTCATTCTGTATCATTGGCACCATTTGCTCATTAGGTTTGTGGATTACTCATTACCAATTTGTTGTGTCTTTGCAACTACATATTAATGAATTAAACACCACAAATAATATATCTGCATAACAGAAAAGGTACACACCTCTCACCAAGCTTTTGCACGAGTGTGATACTTTTGTACAACCTTTCTTCTGAAATCAAGTCACTATCAATGTACATAATAGTTTTACCTAAACCAAGGTTTTGTCATATCTGATGTCATAAACAATTAGGTGATTTGAAGAAAACATCCTCTTAATTTCAACCATTAATAACATCTTGAAAGGGTGTGTGAATTTGTGAATTCTTATGATGCTGCATTTGAGAAAAAGAGACATCATTACATTTTTGTAGCAACCGCAGGATTGACTTAGAATGACTTTTGGTAATTTAGAAAAAACATGTTGGAAATTTATCAACAATTCAAATGAAATCACACAGAGAGGGTGGGGAGAGGGGAGAATTCCAAGGGTTGTGGTTCTGAAAATGATCTTTGCTAACATGTAAGACTATAAGGCTCTATTAAACTAAGTAACATTCCTAGCATGACCTCTAACTCACATTTTCACATCTCATTTATCAGATTTCTGATTCTGATGGTCATATGCATTAAAGAATTATACACAATCAACAAAGTATTCGGTGAAGCAGAGAAGCCATTGAACTTAGCATTTTGGTGGTGAGAAAAAGTCCCTCGGAGGATAGTAATCTGACACTTTTGACTTTGTGGGGACATTTAGGGATTGTGTGTGTGTGTGTGCGAGTGAATGAGTGATGGGTGATGAATGCCCAGATGTCATAGTCTTTCTAGTGCACTCAGGGTTGTCCCACCCTCTGACCACATGCGGCACTGACTTTATGTGGGTGTGTTGTACTTGTGATGACACGTAAATGCAGTTGTTATTATTATTATTATTATTATTATTATTATTATTGCATCAATATTAATATAGTGGGAAGCTATTACATTAAAAATACATTCAAAATAAAGGTAGACTTTTGTAAATGCCAAAATTATTTTAGTTATTAATTTAAAGATATACAATACCAGTCAAAACTCTGGACAAACCTACTCATGAACAAAAGTGTTAAACAAATCATCACAATTTTTATATTTTAACAGCATTCCTGATGACGCTTTTCACTCTTGTCACCCAGGAGGGTGGGTAAGAAGCTTATTTGTATAATTAAGGAAAACCTCTTTTTTTTTCTCTATCCTTTGGAAATGTTTAGAAATCATTGTACATACCTATTAATGACATATGCATATTAGTAACCGCTGTAGTCTCTCTATCATTCACTCACATAAAAATACCATATTCACTGCACAAAAGGACTGTTCAGTGCAGAGCAGATGAACCACTGAATCTCCTACCAGTTACTTCTATCATGCTTCATTTTCACTGGTTTTCAAGTCTAAGCCTGTTGATTGAGGTCAGATGCATTGAAAGATGTTGACCCTGGCAGAAAGACAGGTCGGTTTTGACAGATGAAGTGATCACTTGTTTCTACTTGCAAGGAAATATGATACTGAGAAATGGTGGGAAAATTAAGTTGTCAAAAATGAGAGTCATTCAGCTTTAATCAAATCCCTCAACAACTCTTCAGACTGCACTGTTGCGGCTTGTACAAACCTGTTTCCAAAAAAAGTTGGGACACTGTATAAAATGTAAATAAAAACAGAATGCAGTGATTTCCAGATCCTTTTCAACCTATATTCAATTGAATACAATACAAAGACAAGATACTTAATGTTCAAACTAATATTTATGTATTAAATATATCCTCTTGATTCTCAGAATTTTTTTGATGATATTATGCAGTTGTACTTTGAGAAATATTCTTAAACTTTTGGACTATTTGCCAGTGCAGTTTTTTTTTCCACAAAGTGGTGAAACTTGCTCCATCCTTGCTTGAGAATGACTGAGCGTTTACAATGACCAGTTAACCTGTTTACCTGTAGAATGTTCCAAATTGGTGTTTTTGAGCATTCTACAACTTTCCCAGTCTTTTGTTGACCCTGTCCTAACTTTTTTGAATGTGTTGTAGGCATCAAATTCAGAATACTGTATATTTACAACAAAACAACAATAACAACAAAGTTTATCAGTTTGAACATTAAATATCTCGTCTTTTTATTGTATCCAATTGAAAAAGATTTGCAAATCATTGCATTCTGATTTTATTTACATTTTACACAGTGTCCAAACTTTTTTGGAATAGGGGTTGTAGTTTAGAATCTCCTCTGCAGGACCTGTTGCATATCAAAAACACTAAACTTTGCTGTCATTCAGCTGTGTGGGTGTTATAGCTAGTAAATGCATGATACAAAATGTGATGTGTAACATACAAATATGTCCTTTACTTACTAAAACTTCTACCACATTGGTGATAATTTTCAGCAGCTATAAAACAAAAGGCATTTGAGAGTTATCCTTCACAGACCCTTCAGTTGCATGACTCACATGACTTGTGTGCCCTTCTAGGATGTCTGACTTCATGTCTGACTTCATGAATGAGGATGAGGTCATAAAATTGCAAAGGGCCACACAAGAAACATATGTAGACTTTTTGTCTGGATGGTGTGCTATTATTTGCATCTCTGGTAATGAAATCTAGGAATTTTGCACCACAGAGCATAGTTAAGCATATCAAGCTTTCTATAAGGCTTCTATGTAAAATTTATCTACACCAGAGAAACTCTGTCTTACTGTCAGTAACAGCGCAGAAAATCAACATTTGGAGCCGTGTTCAAACATGACTGCTCTGGACTACATTTCCCAAATGCCACAGTGCCCCACCTCTCTTGAGTTCTAGAGGCTCACCTGTTCTGCATCAAGAGACAAATTACAGCCATACTTAAGGATACTTTGTATCTGACAGGATACTTTGCTTCAATGGATACAGCAAAAGAGGTGAAGCAAACAGCTCTCAGTGCACAGGGGCATTTATTGGGAGAATGTCAACAGATGTTGACTGACCTTAATACTAGAATGTCTCAACTAACCGCTGTTGTCTTGCAGGCCCTCCTGACATGCCCCGCTTCTTCTATAAATGCTGCCACCATGGTGCCTCGACCTGAGAAATATTCCGGGGAGGTTTCAGAGTGCAAGGGCCTCCTTCTTCAGTGCTCACTGTATTTCTCCACCCTCACCAGTGCAATGGAGGAGCAAAAGGTAGCTCAATTCATCAACCTCCTCACCAGCAAGGCTATAAAATGGGCAAGCGCCATCTGGGAATGTGGTGGTGAGCACACTTCCTCCTATGATCACTTTGTGGAAATGTTTAAACAAGTCTTTGACCATCAGCCTGAAGGAGTAGAAGTTGGGGAGAAACTACTGACCATCTGACAGAGAGAGAAGAAAGTAGCAGAATACGCCTGATAATTTTGCATGCTCACAGCTGGAAGTGGCTGGAATGAACCAGTACTGAAAGCAACGTTCCGGCAGGGTCTAAATCCCGAAGTGCTCACCGAACTGGCATGTCACGATGAATTACTCACGCTTGACTCACTAATTGATCTGGCCATAAAGTTGGATCATCTGCTACAAAACCAGCCACTGATTCGGCAAACTCCAGCCATCTCTCCACCTCCACAGACCCCTATGGCAATGGAGATCTCCTATGCCCGCACTCCATGTTCAGAAAGAGAGAGGAGACATCATGAGGGGTTATGTTTTTACTGTGGGGAACTTGGCTACCTGCTGGCCACTTGTCCTGTCCGACCACCCAAACCTTGATGAGAAGGTGCCCATCAGGCTGAAAGCCAGTTCTACCAGCCTGGTGAGTTATAAACCCTCTTCTGTGTGTTCATTAAAAATTCACATGTTGTTGAAACTACCAGACTCAATCCATGTCCTTTCTTCCCTCATGGACTCAGGGGCGGAAAGCACCCTCATCAGTCTTCATCATTTAAATATCATACTGTAGGGGCACCGCATTGTTCATAATTCACAGCCAGTGATTAGGTGTTCAATTGAAATAATTGTTTCTGTCACGTCCTGCATTACCTGTTGAGTCGTTGTTTTGCTCTTTACTGTGTCGCGTTTTGATGACATCGGTTGTTGCTTCTAGACTTGATAGAAAAAACTGACTTGCAGTAAGTTTTGAGTGGATTAAAGTTTTCCCAAGTTCGGGCTTTTAAAACCTATCCGCTGTGTCTGTGTCTCCTCACTGTGTCAACTCCTTTACACTGGTGACCCCGACGACTCTTTGGACGATAATCCTAAGAGATTTTATTTTATTTTTTAATTTTTTTACTACTATGGAGGCTAATGCTGTTGTGCTCAAGCTTCCGGAGTTTTGGGACGGTCATGCAGCGGTGTGGTTTGCTCAAGCGGAGGCTCAATTCGCGATCGGATGGATAACGGATGATGCAACGAGATATTACTATGTGGTCGCAGCCCTGGGTAGCTCAATTGCTGTCAGAGTCATGATTTTGCTGCAGAATCCTCCGACTGAGGATAAATATGGGAGCCTTAAAGTGCTTTTGCTGGGGACTTTCGAACTGAACGATTCCGAACGAGCCCGCCGTTTGCTTTCATTGAGTGGTTTGGGTGATGCAAAGCCTTTGGAACTGATGGACCACATGCTGTCTCTCCTCGGCAAACATGAGCCTTGTTTTATCTTCAGGGAGCTCTTCCTTCGGCAGCTGCCAGGGGAGGTGAGATCAGCGCTTGCTGGTTCTTCCATCAGTGACCCGCGCGACCTGGCTAAGGAGGCAGATAAGTTTTTTCTGTCATGCAGCACTGCAAGGCAGCTGTCCACCATTGTGCTGCAGAATCAGCACCAACATAGGGAGCTCTTGTCGCTGCAGCGCAACAAAGGAAGCAAGAACTGTGTTTCTACCAAACTTGTTTCGGGCCCAAGGCTATGAAGTGCCGCCCACCCTGCCGCTTCAAGGCGTCGGGAAACGGGGGGGCCGGCGCTCATTTACAGCAATGAGCATCGGCCATGCAGGCGGTTTACTGTTTGTCACCGATGCTGTTTCCGGACATCGTTTCCTCTGTGACACAGGTACACAGGTAAGCATCTTGCCTGCTACAGACTTGGACGTTCAGCAGGGTAAATGGGGTCCAGTATTGGAGGCCGCAAATGGTAGCTCCATCCAGACTTTTGGTGAGCGCAGTGCTGTGGTGTCTTTTGGTGGACAACAGTTTACCTGGAACTTTGTGGTAGCAAGAGTGTCCACGCCCCTACTGGGCATGGATTTCCTTTGCGCTCATGGTTTTCTGGTGGACGTTAGAAACCAATGACTGATCAATGCAGAGACTTTTACCTCACTCCCCTGCACACGTAGCTGTTCCAGTTCATCCCGTCTGTCCAGCACCTTTGCGGCAAATGAGTTCTCATGCCTCCTGGGGGAGTTCCCCGCCTTCACCCAACCAACTTTCTCATCCGGCATGGTCAGACATGGTGTGGAGCACCACACTGCAACTGTTGGTCCCCCGGTTCATGCGCGCACTAGGCGCTTGGATCCTGGGAAGCTCGCCATTGCCAAGGCAGAGTTCGAGATGCTGGAGCACCTTGGCATCGTACGGTGTTCTAACAGCCCTTGGGCTTCGCCATTACACATGGTTCAAAAGCCTGGTGGAGGATGGCGTCTGTGTGGTGACTACTGCCGCTTGAATGAGGCCACTACACCCGACCGCTACCCTGTTCCTCATATTCAGGACTTTTCTGCCTGGTTGGCTGGTAAGGTCATTTTTTCAAAGGTGGACCTCATCCGTGGTTATCACCAGGTGCCGCTGCATCCACAGGACATTTCCAAGACCACTTTCATCACTCCTTTTGGTTTATTCGAATTCCTCCGCATGCCATTTGGGTTAAAAAATGCTGCTCAGACTTTTCAGCAACTCATGGACAGTGTTCTGCATGACCTGCCATTTGCTTTTGTGTACTTGGATGACATTCTCGTTGCTAGTACTTCCAAGGCTGAACACCTGGTGCACCTCAGGGTTCTATTTCAGCGTTTGAGCGATCACGGACTGATCTTTAACACAGCCAAGTGCCAGTTTGGTTTGTCTGCCATTGATTTCCTTGGCCACCATGTCATGAGCAAGGGTGCAGCTCCACTGGCTGCGAAGGTGGAGGCCATATGCCAGTTCCCACGGCCAGTCACGGTCAGGGCCCTACAGGAGTTTCTAGGCATGATGACTTTCTACCATCGTTTCGTCCCACATGCAGCCCACCTCATGCATCGCCTCTATGAAGCTCTTAAGGGTAAGGCTGCTAAGCACACAGTTGTCTGAACAGAGGAAAGGACTCAGGCATTCATGGACACCAAGACAGCCTTGGCCAATGCCACCATGCTAGCACACCTGTCCCCGGATGCCCTTATTGTCATCACGACAGATGCCTCTGACTATGCCATTGGGGCAGTCCACGAACAGCTAGTTGATGGCGCTTGGCAGCCACTGGCCTTTTTCAGCCAACAGTTGCGCCCAGCTGAGAGGAAGTACAGCACGTTTGACCGAGAGCTGCTAAGCCTGTTCCTGGCCATACGACACTTTCGTTTCCTGTTGGAAGGCTGAGCATTCACTACTTTCGTGGAACACAAGCCCTTAACCTTTGCTATGGCAAAGGTTTCAGAGCCGTGGTCTGCCCGGCAGCAGCGTCAGTTTTCCTTTATTTCGGAGTTCACAACGGATATCCGTCATGTGGCAGGGAAGGATAATCATGTGGCAGACTGTCTCTCTTGTCGGTTTGCGGGGGCAGTGCATCTCGGGGTGGATTATGTCCGCATGGCGGCGGACCAGGTCCACGATGGTGACGTTCAGGCATACAGGACTGCCATCAGTGGACTGCATTTGGCAGATGTTCCTTTTGACAATGCAGGTGTCACCCTGCTTTGTGATGTATCCACAGGTCAGGCCCGGCCTATTGTTCCTGGCAGTTGGCGCAGGCAGGTGTTTGATGCAGTGCATGGCCTTTCCCACCCTGGCAGGAGAGCATCACAGAAGCTGGTGGCAGCAAAGTTTGTTTGGCATGGCCTCAAAAAGGATGTTCATGACTGGGCTGCCGCCTGCCTCGAATGTCAGTGAGCTAAGGTGCACCATCACTCTAAAGCCCCTCTTGAAACCTTTCATGTCCCAGAGAGATGTTTCGACCACGTACATGTGGACCTGGTGGGACCCTTGCCGACCTCCCGGGGCTTTATACACCTGCTCACTGTGGTTGACCGCACCACTCGTTGGCCCGAGGCCATTCCACTCCAGTCCATCTCCACGACTGATGTTGCGCGGGCATTCCTGAGCACATGGGTAGCCCGTTTTGGCGTCCCTTCTGACATAACATCAGACCCCGGCTTGCAGTTCACGTCGGAGTTATGGGTTGCAGTCACCAACAGCCTCAGAGCACAGATACGCCGCACCACAGCCTACCACCCACAAGCCAATGGATTATGTGAGCGGTTTCACAGTTCATTGAAAGCCACATTACAGGCAAGCCTCTGTGACGAAAGCTGGGTGGATCGTTTGCCTTGGGTAATGTTGGGGCTGCGGGCTCCTCCCAAAGAGGATCTACTTTCTTCTGCAGCCGAATTGGCCTATGGGCAGCCTCTGTGGGTGCTGGGCAATTCCTTGCCTGATGTTACCCGCCCATGGTCTGCTGGTCAGCAGCGGCAGGCGCACCTCCAGGGTGCTCAGGTTTTTGCGCCAGTACCCACCTCTCAGCACGGCATGTCACGTTCACAGCTCTTACCAGGACTGCAGGATGCGGCATATGTTTTCATCTGTCATGATGCTCACCGCAGCCCCTTGTGCCCACTCTACGATTGTCCGTTCCGGGTGCTGGAAACGGGGGACAAATTTTTGTTATCGACGTCGGGGGCAAGCGAGACTGGGTGTCAGTGGACCGCCTTAAACCCGCTCACTTGGACTTGGATTCTCCGGTGGTGGTTGCCCAGCCCCCGCGGCGGGGCCGTTTGCCATCTACCACACTTCCACAGTCCACAAACCCTGAAATTCCTGTTCCTGCAGCCCCAGCACCTGAAGGCCAGAGTAGTTTTGGCCGAGCACTGCGCCCACCTCACTTGTCTGTCTTTATGAATTCTGGGGAGGCATGTGTAGGGGCACCGCATTGTTCATAATTCACAGCCAGCTATTAGGTGTTCAATTGAAATGATTGTTTCTGTC
>JAOBAL010000010.1:3506629-3517563 GCA_025212315.1 Batrachocephalus mino | reverse complement strand
CCGGCCACGGGGCTCGAACCTGGACCTTCTTGCTGTGAGGCGACAGCGCTAACCACTACACCACCGTGCTGCCCCTGATAGAAACTTATGAAGATATTTATCTAAATGCATGACCTACTCATTCTAAACCTGCTGAACTTCACCAACAAAGCTCTTGACCTCAGAGGGGTTTCCTGAGCCCTTAGAGAACCCTTGAAGAACTTTTTTTTTCCCCCAAAGAGTGTATTAATTGGGAAAGTGTGTGGTAAAGATTCCAAATTATTGCTGATTATTTTCTTCTTAATACCGAGAACCAGTCAGAGATTTGATTTCTTGGTCCTTGGTGCACTCTCAAAAAAAATAAAAAGGTTTCTTCAAGGACATCTGAAATGGGTTCTACTCTGTTGGGTTCCTAAAGGGACAACCAAAGAAGTCTTCAGAGTTCTACATTTTCTAACAGTGTAACCAGTAAAATGAAGTGATGTAAGTGGTTTTGGAGAAAACAAGGCGACTGTAAGGTGGGATGTCAACATGTCATAGTGATATCCAGCATGCATCTGGAAGAATATGATGATAATTGTCCATCAGATGATCATGAACTAGTCATTTCTAGAGATGACAACATGAAATGCATCTGTGAAATCGGTGCATTATCACAAATTACATGCAAATTGAGAGTATTATCAGGGCTGCATGTGGTCATGTTATATTTTTCTCTCGGCATACCGTATCTCTCAATCCAGGGCAGAAATGGAACAGAGCGGAGTGTGAGGCTTGCGGTTTGCAGCGTGTGTCGTTTGCTTTTGTTATTAGGTCAGTTATTCCATGGGGAGGGTCACAGATGCACAGTTTATTCCACACTGCTGCAGGCCTGCGAATGCAAACCTCACAAAAATAAGCGAGGACGAGGTATTAAAACGTGCCGTGTCGATTTGAAACAAATCCTAATGAGTTGAATTGCCTTGCATGTGTGCGAATGTGAGGAGAGACAAAAGGAAGATGTTAAACAAGATCTGCTGATCAAATGATAAGAGCTTGATAAAATCTTGGCTGGAAACTGGACTCTTTTTTTTTTTTTCCTCTCCAGAGTGCATTTGATGTCTGTGCGGCTTCAAGCAAAACAATCGACAGGAAAATGCAGCTCTGTTTCGACTGGAGTCTACCTGCAATGTCTTACGCTTCAGTGCATTAAGTATTGCTGTGGGCTTTTTCGTGGAGATGGAGGAGTAAAAAAAAAAAAAAGGAAGAAGGTCGTGCGTGTACGAGAGAGAAAACAAACCCCAAAAAAAAAAAAAATCAGGGATGGAGTTAGAAAAAAAATAAACAGATGGAAGGAGGGAGCGACTGAGAGAGATTGATTTGATTTGAAGGAGTCCAAGGTAATCTATGCGCAACCCAAACCGACGGCGTAAGGATGTGTTAGTCTGCCACTTCTCTTTTTTCTGCTCTTCCATTTGCAAAGTGCCTTTTACCTTTAAATGACATTATCTGTGCCGGTAGTCGGGCGGGAAAGTGACTTTGCCACTTTATGCCTCGAAATTCACTTAAGGATCCTGCAGCCTCTGTGAAATATTGGAAAACATAATGTATTTCTCGATGCTGAAGTAGGCTTGATCAGGTTTTGCCAAACATAATTTACTTGATGGCCCCGGGATAGAAGTAATTCATCTTACAAATAAAAAAATCAGTGCACGGACACAATGGAACACGCCGCTGCTTGGCAAATGCAATCAGTGTCGTAGTCGAGAAACCTTTTCACTCAGACACCGTAAGCATGCGAGAGGTAGTTTAACACTGTCAAGATACATGATGGGGTTGTTTTTTTTTCTTTTCTGTTCTTTCCTTCTGAAACACAGGGCAAAATCAAGAAAAAAATGCTTTTCTTTGAACACTTGTGGCCTCGACAAACTGCTGAAAAAGTTAATGCTGGCTGAAACAGAAAAGTGTCAGCGTTAATTTTTTTCAGCAGTTTGTGCTACAGTAGCTCTTCTGTGGGCTTGGGCCATATGGGCTAGCCTTCATGCCCCATCCGAATCAATCAGTAAGCCTTCGACACCCATGACCCTGTCGGTTGTCCTTAAAATAAATAAATAAATAAATAAAGTACTGTATATAAATGTGGAACAAAAGGGGGGCTAAAACAAGACCTTGTGGGACACCTGATTTTACTTTTGTAGACTTTCTCTAGAATCTTCATTGATGTTAACTGATTGACAAGTAAGATATTTGGCTTTAGGCCTGATTTTGCTATTTTTGATTAAAGTCTCACAATGGAAAAGAATTATTTGGTTGTAAGTTGAGATCGGTGAGCTTAAGACATGAAAAAAGTTAATGCTGACATTGTTCTGTTTTAGCCAGCATTACCTTTTTCAGCAGTTTGTGCTACACAAACTCTTCTGTGGGATGGGACCATATGGGCTAGCCTTCGCACCCCATTTGAATCAATGAGCCTTCGACACCCATGACTCCGTCACCAGTTCACCGGTTGTCTTTCAGATCCTTGGGCCACTTTTGTTCAGTACTAACCACTGCATACTGGGAACACCCCACAAGATGTGTCATTTTGGAGACACTCAAACCCGGTCATCTCACCATCACAGTTTGTCAAAGTCTCTCAGATCCTTACGCTTGCCCAGTTTTCCTGCTTCCAAAACATCAACTTCAAGAACTGACTGTTCTCTTGTTGCCTAATATTTCGCACCCCTTGACAGAGATAATCAATGTTCTTCATGCCACCTGTTACATGGCTGATTGGTGTATATACATACGGTACACATACACACATACTACAGTTAGCCCTGGTCCACTAATCTGATTGGTCAAGTGGTTTTCCAAGTGCGCGGTAACAGCACTGGGACATTTGGCTGTGTTTATCACTCCACTCATCCACATAAAATTCTGCATCCTACTTCAGAACAATTACAACAGTAGTGTGAGTGACATCATGAGCAGACGTAGCAATTGAAGCTTTTCAGGAATATAACTTTTGGCTTCGACCGAACCCAAACCCTAACCTGAGACTTAAAATGTGAAAGCTTGCCAGATGAAGAAGAAAAAGAAGAGGGATGCTAAGATGCTAAATTTACCAGAAACACCTTTAATGGGAATGAACAAGTCAATGTGAGCTCACTAGCCAGCTGGCCGACGTGCTATAACAACCTATTTACGGCAACAGAAGCATATATATACACAGAGTCTACCTGTAATGTGCAATTTTTTTCTGAGCCTTTCAATAAGGCAATATTTCTATACTTTTTCACGGTAGATAATGCAAATAGCCCTCTGTATTTAATCTTTCATTTGTCTAATTTTATTTCAGTTTTATTTGTTATCTGTATGGCATTTTCTTGCTACTGTAACATGTGAATTTCCCCGATGTGGGATGAATAAAGTGAATCTAATCTAATCTATCTAATCTAATCTTAGCCAATCCACTTCCTGACATGTTTTTTGGGAGTTGGAGGAAACCAGAAAACACAGAGCAAACCTACATAAATATGCTGAGAACATGTGAAACTCCTCACAGACTAGGGATGCTGACATCCTTCAACGGAAATAAGGAACACAGGGGGATGAGGCCAGTGTTGGACTGAAGAGCTTCAACTACTGTGGACGTAAAACATATTTGCTGATTGCATAATGTTCATTTTGTCCAAAACAATGGGTCCATATATCTGCAGATAAAACATAAAAATGCCCACATAATTGGTTGTGAGAAGTCCTGTCCTATCCAAAAACATCAATATGATTATTATACATACTATATCAGCCTCTGGAGACGCCTGGTGAACAAGTAATTTTGAGAGTGCTCCCTCTCCCTGTGTCCTCTGCAGCCCCTGATGATTTTCTCCGGATGCGTGCTATTTGATTTCACAAATTCCCCTGTGACTAATAGAGAAAACCCGGTGGCAGACGGTGGTGTTGGCCTTGTAAACATTCTCTTTCACGCATTCCATTCACTGGTATTCATTTTTTCCATTCCCTTATGTATTTTTGTCTTTATCTTTTCTCCTTTCTTTGCTGATGGACTATGATTGGAGACTGACATTTTTGAAATCTTGCGCCGCTGTTAGGTGCATTGTAGCAACGCTGCTGCGCTTCTCACCGGTTGTGTTTCATGACAAGTGTATTCTCTGTCTAAGGGCCTCTGCATGCTTCTGCGACAAGGCTTTCGCAGACAGCTTTTCGCAGACAGTTGTAATTTATCGTTGAGCGGGGAGTAATAGGCGTGCGCGATGTTATTCACCACAACAACGCAAGGGGGCGCGAAGTCGCGAAATCGCTAGGAGTAGTTGGTGGGTGTGGTTAGTGGAGTGTTTATCCTCCGGTTACTTATAATTATGCTTATAATGACTAGAACTGGAGTCGTATAGATGTAAGTACTTCCTCACTTCCTTGATCAACCGCTCTTCATGCTGCTCCGTCTTCGCTCATGTGTTTAAAAATGGCGGTCGTGAAAACAAACCAAACAGGGAAAGTAAGGAAGCGGAAGTGCGTGTACAGCGGATGTAGAGTGGACCAATCAGAGCCCTCTTGTCTGCGGCAGTCACAATTTTTGGGAGGTGCGCGCAGAGCATCTGCAAAGGGGGGGGAGGTTTCGCAGACGCCATCTGCGAGGACTGGGTTGCCAGCATAAATTGGCCTTAAGAGTGACAGTGGGAGTCTTCTTCCATCAAAGTGGCTTGGTAAAGTGGCTACACCTCCCAACAACTTGTACTTACATACAATTGCTTGAACTGATGATCTTGGAATGTGCAGTTGTTTAGAAAAGGCTCCAAGAGACATTCCTGAGTTGTGTTAAATCTCTGATCCTCTTTCTCAGATCTGCACTAAGCTCCTTGGACTTTACCATTGTAATGTGTGTTGGTCAATCCAGTGAATGCTGTAAAATAAACCCTTTTTATGTTGGCACAGAGAAGCTACCAGCTGTCAGCAGTCATGATCACTAACAGGAAGTTAAGAGTCCTTGGCCTTGAGAAGTTATTTTGGAACTTTCAGCACCACCGAATTAATAATCTAAGTGGGTGTATGTGTAATTATGACCCTGTGTTGATGTCAGAAAAAAACCCAAATAAACTATAATGTGTACCAATTTCTTATTTTTTCTTGCTCCAGGGAAAGGAGGAAAAAAAAAAAATCACTGAAACTCAACAATTGCCATGACATTCATCTTCATGTATTTAAACTTTTGACCACTACTTCACACGAAGCATTTTCAAACTCGAATCACAGAAGCTGCATTAAACCTCAAAAAATAACTCACTGAAACTCAGAAGAGATCTAGGACACCTTAGAACTATTTAACAAGACTCTAATTGAGCAATTAAACTTAAAATAACAAAAATAATTTTAAAAATAGAGAAAATCAATAAAAATGAAGGTTAAAAAAAACCCTTCTTGCTCCAACATGATTCCATTAATTTCTAAAAGTAGCAAAAATAAAGAAAAAAAAAGTTTGCTAAACGTTAGGATGCTTTATATTAAATGTGAATAATTAAAAACTGTACACCATAAAAGTTGTGCAATGCATCGCAGATGCTCAGATACTGAACAAATATCAGAAACGTTTGCTTATTCTTTAGTCATATACTGAAAACCTTAGAAAAATCTGTTAAACCTCAAACCAGTCTGTTATACCCTAAAAACCGTATCAGAAAAGCTGCTTTAATATCTCAGAAACACATATAGCTGCTTTAATCCTCACTAAAGCTACTTAAAGATGTAAAAAAAAAAAAAAAAAACCTTAAAATTTCATCAAATCTCAGAAGTGAGTTTAAATGTCAGCAAACCACATAGAAGTCTCAGGAAAGAATGTTCAAGAAACCTCAGAAGAGTTTGACTAAAGGTCAGAAAATATCAGGACTATACCTTAGATGATGAACATTAAGTCTCACAGCACAGTAACAACCAGTACACACACACACACACGCAACGCTTTACTGGAGCTGTCAAAGCAACATGGGTGATGTCCTGGAATTGTCTCCACCTCCTCAAGCTCCTCCTCCGCAGACTGACATCATTTCACACACACCAGTCCACAGTGAGGTCTAAATATACACGTCAGTACACCTCAGGACCACCTGAACACTCTCAGACACCCCAAACACTCTCCTGAGCTTCAAAACACTGAGATCTCCTGAAGCAACGTTTTCATGGGTCACTGAACCTGGAAAAAGTTGACTCACAGCTTCAGTCTGTAATCTACAGCACTATAATCAGCTTCTTCTTAAATCAAGCATAATTAAAGCAAATGCCAAATCTTTGCCTTCTAGTATTGAGCTTCCTAAAGGCCACAGCGCCACCTCGTGGACACGAGAGAGAAACAAGTCAAGACAGGAGAGAAATTTCTTTCTTGGAAGAAGAAAGGGAGAGAAGGGAAAGATGAAGGCTGTAAACCAGAAAGGATGGAAAAGAAAAGGGAGATAGGTGGGAAAGAACAAAGAGGAAATCCGTAAGAAGGAAGGAAAGGGTGGTCAGAGAAAATAAGGAAAATGGAAAGAGCAATCTAATGGACTTCTCAGACGACCAAAAATATTGTCTATTGAATAGTAGAAATAAATTTAAAAAGTATATATTCAGGACACGCTGGATAAACTTAAAAGAGCAGAAAGAGAGGAATAATTAAAAGACCCTCATGATGATCTCCACACATCCACTTGTAGGAAATCCCAGATCCTAAACCCATTCTCAGAGCCAACACCTTCCCTCGAGCCTGGGGAATTGAGAACAGCACATTTGGTCAATTCCAATAGCTGAAAATCAATTTGTGCTTCAGGGAAGGATTTTGAAAAACAGTTGGGTGATCTGAGGCACAGATTTCACTGGAGAGGAAACAAGGCCCTTTTGAGATCAGATGAATAAAAAGAAAGCTGAAAATAAGGATTCAAATCTATTGAGGTTATTCCCAAGTCCATCAAGGGTGATGATAGAGCAAGGCAGCTATTAGTGGCGTTAAACATTTTATTTGGATTTTCTTGTCTTGTAAACTCAAGGCTATAATATTGACCAGCTTTAGAGCTGCACAAAGGCTGATTCATTGATTAGCCACACCCATTACATAATGATTTTCCTGGCTGTAGCTACAGCTTGGTGAGAAAGAAAACCCTGATGAAAAACACAAACATACATTTGTAACATATGACAAGCCATTGCCCTGTTTAATACATCAAAACCTGATTAGGATAAAACTTAATTTGGAACACAGCCATTTTGGACCTTATGTAAATGGTCATTATTTTGAAGCAGGCAATTCAATAAATTGTTTCACCGATAATGCTACACACTGATCAAATGCTGAGCCGGAGACAAATGTAGTCTACTCAGATGGGTTAAACTGATTTGGAACACAGCCAGTGATATCTGGATAGGTTTCAGAAAAGCAAAAATCACCAAAAACTGGCTGACCTTAAGAGCATGTTGAAACAATACCACAGATTGATATCAGTAATACTTTAAGGTCTCATGGTCAAGTTCTACTTGATTTGGAATAGAGCCTGGGGGCAAAACCAGACATTATTGGAAAAAGTCAACTTTATTTCCCCATTACATTTTAAAAGACACCAGTACAGTTATTTCCTGATATTGTTACACAGCTGGTAAAACAAAGTGAAGCTCCATCTGGCATGCTGTGATCTCCACACTCCTCTACAGGCCGGGACAAGTGCAATACATCTGTACGTGCACACAGCATTGTCACCGATCCCAACCTGCACAGCAAGGGGACGGATGCCGAGGTCGAAGCCGGCCGCCGAGTCTCGAGCAGCCGCTGCTGCGCTCAGTTTTGCATGGATTTGCACAGCGAACATAGAGAAGCAGAATGCAAACCAGCAAAACTGAACGAGGAACAGCGCAGTTAGGATGAGGACTGAGCACAGGAATTTTTTTTTTTACACCCCCCCAAAAAAACAAACAAACCCAAAACCATCCAGTAGAGCAATATTAGTCATGAATGAACGGAATACCCATAATACACTGCGGGGTTGAGGGCACATCCAGTGGACCACAGATGGATGGAAGAGGAGAATGATCGGGTGTGGGGTTTTGCGGAAAATAGGAGAGGAAAAAAGGCAAACCATAGAAAGTGCAAGAGATAAAGAGAGAAAAAAGATCAGGTAAGAACAAGAGGCAAGGAAAGAAGACAAGATGGGAAAGCAAAGTAGCATGCAAAAAGAGGACAAAAGCAAAAGGAGACAAAAGTACAGAAAAATAAAGGTCTGATGAAAGAACAGGGAATGAAAATCAAGGTGAAAGAAATGAGATGACAATGATAAATCTCAAGTAAAAAAAAGGTTGGAAGAAATGAGTTACCATGAATAAGTGAAGAAAAAAAAAAGGAACAAACCAGAGAGAAAGGAGATGCAGAGAGGGGAAAAAAGCACAGAGAAACAGACAATGCAATAAAGAAAACTGAGGTGAGGAGAGAGATGGGGACAGAGAAGGAAAAGATGAGTGGAAAGTAAAAGAAAAATGGAGAAAAAGTTTAACAAATGAAGAGAAAAAAATGTGGAACTAGCAGATTGCTGGGAGTTTGGTGTGTGACGTTCACATGGCTTACACACGTGGTGTTGGACTGAACTTGAAGTCATCTTTGGAAACAGGAAGTGATGCAGTGCTTTAAAGCTGGAAGTACTTGAAGTGCTCACACTGCAGTAGATTGCTCACACTACCTGCACTATAAGCACTTTAGCACTGCTCGAGCTTGCACGATACCTCGGACAGTGGGACGGAGAAGAAACAGGTCACCGTCAGTTTTGCATAGATTTGCACAACTCGTGTTTTCTTGTGGTGCAACTATGCAAAACTAGCCGAGAACTGCACCAGAGCTGGGGAAGCGGTGCGCCGAGACGCTAGTCACAGCCCCTCGTGCCAGAAGGAGCACTTAGGGCAGTAGGTGCTAGTCTACTTCACTATCTGCACTAGATGCACCTTAGCACAAAGCCGTACGAGTGTGCTCACTTGCTGAGATGAGGGAATAAGGAAACATCAGGGCCGGCGCATCGCTAGAAGTGCCTCCACTGCAGTAGATATTTCTTATTACTACCTGCACTGTAAGCACTTTGGCGATACGCAGGCGCACAAACACACTGCCACTGGGTTGGTTAGACTGTACTTCAGTCTCGAATAACTAAGGAGCCTTGGATCAGACCTGGAGATTAAAAACAGACAGAAGAGAAAAAGATTAGGGGTTGGTTCAGACACGTGCTTCACAGTCACAGGAAATGGCTACATCACGTTGTCGTTAATTATTAATAACCGGTTTATAGTCAGTCAATCTCCGCCATCTTTCCTCATTAATATGATGTTTAGGCCACATTTACACGCCTTAATTTATAATTTGAAATGTCACGTGAGAACACAGCTCGAAGAGCACGAGTAAGCGGACCGCGCTGTGCGTTAGAATAGCACGCATGCGCAGTGGGTGCAAAGTCTCACGCATGCGCGCTCACCCATCCCCCTCATGATAAACGGTAACATGGCGCCGGTGAGCTCGCTAGTCGAACCATTAGCGTGGATGTTAGTCCACTTTTAAAAGCGCTCAGTTACGACATATACACACACCAAGTGCATACAAAACCTTTATAAAAACGTTCGCAGCGGCAAGACGAAACCGCGAACTCAAACTTAGTCAGGGTTATTGCCATAGCGCTGCGCTAATGCTAGCTAGTTAACGCTAACGACTAGCGTGTTACGAAGCAAGCACGGTAACTACCACAGTTGCGAGATTAAAAAAGATTAAAAGTTAAAAAAAAAAAAAAAAAGCCACACAGACCCGGCGACTGAAATAAAGTGCACCAAAATTAATGAGTAAAATTTGTAGTTGTATTAAAATTAGATTGGCTAATACTAGCCAGTTAGCTCAATGAACACACTAACAACAAAACAAGCAGGGTCCCGATTCACAGTTCACAATATTTATTCCGGGGGGGGAACCCCACGACTTAAATTCTTACATTAAACTGTGTATTTTTAAATCCAACGCGCCACTATGGCGTTGCCTAGTACTGGTTGCTAAGCTGCTGCGGTGGCTGTGGAGCGCGCGGCCTACGGAAGCTGCTCCCCACGCGCTACTTGCTGTTCCTGCTGCTCACCGCGCGCGCTTTGTTCTGTTAACAATAAACGCGTACAAAAGAGCTTTTTAAAAACCCGTGAAACGGCACCATCACGCCCCGCGCGCGCCCGAGCTCGGTTAGCGCGGGATGTACCGGAGCTCAGAGCGGGTTTAAGTGCAGGGGGACGGTGCAGCTTTTTCAAATCTCCCCCCCTTCATGTTCTCATGGAGGAGCAGAGGGCGACCATGCGCCACTCTTTACTACACTGTTTATCAGCCATAGTTGCGTTTTATACACCGCCCCGTGCTCTGAAATCTCCCGCCGCGCTCGCGGTCAATCCAAATCACGATTTATATTTCAAAGAAATAACGTGACACGGGTCCCCGGGCGCAGCGCTGAGAATAAGCAGCACGCACGCGACAACAGGTTCCCCGTGAATAAGGCGGCGTAAAGCCACCAGCTCGCGCTGCGAAGTCCACCATGTTCAACACACCACACACACTTACCCGCGCTCCGGGCCGCCGCTCGCCCCAAAACCTGCCAAACTGCACCGCAAACTTTTCCACGCCGCCGCCTGGAGCGAGCAGCACGCGCCACCGAACAGCACCGCACCGGAAATATTCACCCAAAGCACTTTGTAGGTCGTAGTAAAACTGAGAAAGTGGCGCGAAGGAAAAGCTGCGTAAACCATGTGCTGAATGAAGGGCGGATCCCGTGATATACGCCCAGCCCCCCAGCTCATTAGCATAAACACTACTTCCGGTCGGAACGTAAATAACATCCCAAAAGCCTTGTCTGTCTTTCTTTCTTTTTTTTTTCCTGTCTGCGCGTGCACATATCATACCGGTCTTATTACTGTAAACACAACTTCCGGTGAATTTATCCAAACCTTTACATTTATAAGCA
>JAOBAL010000010.1:1718910-1730850 GCA_025212315.1 Batrachocephalus mino | reverse complement strand
TTGAACTGAATAATCTCAAATGCTTCTTGTAGCTTTAAAATAGTCCCAGCAGGTGACTCTGAAGAAAAATACTGTGTGTTTGAACACCGCCTGCTGTAAACACTTTGCATACACCCCAATGACTGACTCCACCGATCGCCATGACACCACCATGCACGATTCCCTCATTGGCACAGTGGAGCACCACAAATTGCTACCTGGTCCATGGGAAACACTGGAAAGAGAGAGTTTTTTTTTGTTTGGTTTCAGAGAGTGAAGGGGGGAGGATTTTGGCAGGTGAAAGCAGAGAGAAGCTTGACCAGGAATCAATCCCAGGCCACAGAGGTGAGACTGCACAGCCCTAAACACTAGACAACCAGATATTGAAGGTAGGTGGTGAAATGGGGCAGAGTAGAGATGAAGTTAGGGGTGTGAGTGTGGCTTTATTGTTGAGGGATGAGCAGAAATGTGACATGGCAATGAATGGATGAGTTTATACTGCTGAGATGATGAGTCCAGTAAATGTAGGCTGATCAGCAGACAGGAGCAGGGGACTGGCCGACACAAGTTTTAACTGGGAGACATACAAAGAGGGGTGATTCGCATGGACCTTTAATTTGCTTTAATTTGACCAATAACTTTAATTTAAAGTAGCTTTAATTTGACAGCAAAAGGGTTAATGAACCTTTCAATTTCAAATGGACCAATGGAGTGAGAAGAGAGGTTCTTGGAATCAGTGTTTAGGGAAACGACTTTGGAAGAGAGGCAAACTGTCTGGTCTAGCTCGTAGTTGGGTGCAGGAGTCTAGTGGTGGTCATCAAAATGCCAGTTGCAGTCAGCAGAGAAGAGTGAGCATCCTTTCAGACCTTGCAGCATCAGAGGAAATGGGTCTGGACTGATGGTATGGCAATCTCATCTTCCTGAGCGGGAAACAAAGGGGGTTGAGCTCTTCAACATTCAAAGGAGACAAACCAGTAATGGCACTTGTCAGGGAATTGGGGCATATTCAATCAAGGCAAGTTGTGTGTTCCAGAAAGATGGGTAACTTGTGGTGATACAGCAGAGAGCAACTTCCATGTTCTGATTGGCTTGTTCCATGTGACCTTTAGTCTGCAGGTGAAAACAGAAGTTTTAACAGATGGTTTATCACACTTGTGAAGTGAATTGGGGCAGCACAGTAGTGCAATGGTTAGCACTGTCACCTCACAGCAACAAGGTTCTGGGTTTAAGCACTGTGGCTGACTGGGCCCTTTTTGTGTGGAGTCTGCATGTTCTCCTCTTACATGTGTGGGTTTCCTCCAGGTGCTCCTGTTTCCTCCTACAGTCTAAAGACATGCAGATTAGTTCAATTGGCTACTTTAATATTGCCCATGAGTATGTCTCTGTTGGCCCTGTGATCGACTGGCAACATGTCCAGGGTGTATGGATCAGCAATGTTCCCTGTGACCCCCAATGGATAAGTGGTCTAGAAAATGAATGAATGAGATGAACTGGGGTTCCTGGTCGGAAATGGAATTATATAATAATGTCTGAGGGGATTTATATGAAGATGGAAAATATGATGAACTAGGAGGTTGGCAGTCTCACTGGCTGTAGGGAGTTTGGGAAGAGCCACAATGTGCACACTGTGTGGAGAAATTATCCACAATGGTGAGTATTACTGTATTACCTTAGGAATGAAGTAAACTAGTGTTATGTGAGTCCAAGGGTGACCAGTGATGGGCAGGGTTAGCAGGTAGCTGGTGAGGGGCTTTTCCATGGAGGAAAAAAAATGCGTGAGTGGCAGCTTCAAGACGGACAGGGTGTAACCAATTCCTGGGTGGCAGGTGAACTGGGAAGTGTGCCCTCACTGGAGAACCTGGGAATGAATAAAGTCAGACACAAAGAGACAATTAGAGTGACCATTACCTGGGTCATCCACTGGGCCTCTTTAATCACTGACTCAATTTCCCAGGTTACTGCAACCATGACAAAGAATTGTGGGAGAATGGTGTCAGGATTAGAAGGATCAGCTTTGGGAGATATACTGACGGGAGAGAGTATCTTGTTTCACATTCTTGGAAAAAGGACAGTAGGTGAGGGTGAAATTGAAATGGCCACAGAACAGTGCTTAATGGGTGATTTAGCTATCTGGATGTATGCAAGGTTTATATGGTCAGTCCAAGCAATGAATGGATGTTCTGTTCCCTCAAGCCAGTGCCTCCACTCTTCCAAGGTGAACTTTATGGCAAGCAACTCACAGTTCCCAAAGTCATAGTTGTGTTCAGTGGGAGCTTGGTGGTGAGAAAAATAGGTGCAAGGATGAAGTTTTTAGTCTAGGATGGCACACTGAGAATGGACCTCCCCCCAACCCAGAGGCATCCACCTCCACTATGAACTGGCATTATGGGTCAGACTGAACCAGGACATGAGCAGAGGTGAAGCATTTCAAGTTCAGTGAAGGCTCAATCTCTTGGGGGTCCAGGAGAAGAGGGTAGAAGAGAAGGTGAGCTGGGTAAAGGGTGCTGCTACCCAACTGTATTCCCTGATGAAGTGGTGGTAGAAATTGGCAAAGCCCAGGTATTACTGAATCTTTGAAGGTCCTTCACTGTCCTGGTTTGAGGTGAAGAGGTGACAGCTGAGACCTTGGCAGAGTCCATGCTGACTCCCTCTGGGCTGATGTAGCCCAGGAAGGAGATCTTGTCCAGGTGGAATTCGCATTTCTCTGTCTTCACATTGAGGTGATTCTCCAGGAGACACTTTAGCACTGTTCTGACATGGTCTTGGTGACTCTGGAAATCTGGTGAGTAGATCAAGATATCGTTGATATAGGCGATGACATACTTTCCCAGCATGTCCCATAGTACATCGTTGATGAAGTTCTGGAACACGCTGGGAGCTGAAGACAGGCCATAAGGCATAATCCATTACTCGAAATGACCCGTTTGTGCTGAAGGCTGTCTTCCATTTGTCACCCTATTTGATTCTAATGAGGTTGTAAGCACTTCTGAGGTCCAACTTAGAAAATACTTTGGCTGACCTGAGTTGCTACAGAGCTCCTGGTACCAATGGAAGTGGATAAGGGTACTTAACTGTAACCTCATTGAGACCTTGATAATCGATACAAGGCCAAAATCCACCTCCTCGCTTCTTGATGAAGAAGAACCCAGCTGAGGCAGAAGACTTCGATGGTCGAATGTATCCCTGTTTGAGAGCTTCCTGGATGTATTCCTCCATGGCAGCATGTTTCTTTTGAGATAGTGGCTAGATGCCCCTCCTAGGAGGTGCTGTACCTGGCACAAGGTCGATGAGACAGTCATAAGGTCTGTGTGTGTGTGTGTGGGGGGGGGGGTAGTCCACAGGCCTTTCCTTTACTGAAGACTTTGGACAAGTCCTTGGAACAGTCAGGAACGTTATCCATGGAGGCTGGAATTGGGCTCTCTACAGAGGTGGAGGAAACATAGAGTTGAGGACGTGTGATGCAGCTCTGGAAGCATGTGGGTGACCATTGGAGTATCTCCTTATTATGCCAGGAGATGAGTGGATAGTGCACTTGAAGCCATGGGTTACCAAGGATAATATCGTGACCAGGGCTGTAGTGGAGGGTAAACGCACGTAAACGCCGTTTACGCACCTCTGGAATTCAGGAAATACCGTTTACCCACCTCTAAATAGCGTTTACCCACCTCTAAATAGCGTTTGCGCAGCTCTTAATGGCAAAGTTAACGTCAAAGTTCCCTGCGCCTTGTGATCTGCCGTTGGAATAATCCAAAATAAATTTGGTGTCATTTTAAAAAATATTGTTGAACATACTTAAGGCTTTAGTAGGAATTTTCATCTGCTCTGTATTCGGATATGTGACCTTCCAATCAGGATCCAGGGAATATGTTAACACATACACGTTGTGTAGTTGCCTGCCTGCCTGCCTACCTGTTCAAAGTTAATCATCATGGATATTAGGAGATATTTGAAGAGACCATCCAGTGCTTCCACTTCCGCAGATGCAAGCAAAAGGCCTCAAGTACAAAGTAAGACTGACAGAGATCAATTTACATGAGTCGTTAAATATGCTTTATGAAGTTTGACTATGGCAATGACAGAACGAGCTTTCAGATAAGCTAATGCGTAGTCATGCTATCCTTGTATTGCACTCGTCACCCACCGCGAGTCATTCTATCACGAAAGCTAGCAATGCCGCAAGTGTAATTTTACAACAATACTTGTACTGTACAGCACGAGACGTTCTCGTGCTTCAAGGTGAAATGAGAATAGCAAATCAAATAAAGGTCAATTGTCATTCTAAATACCGCAAAAATACGATTTATATGATGGCTTATATATGATTTTTTTTTTAAAAAAAAAACAGCCATTGAATTGGCACGTGTAAAACAAAAATAGCAATCTTATATTTTCTAAATATAAAACAATATAACAAAAAACATGCTGTATAGGCTATTTATGCTGACATAGGTAGTTATAGCCTACATGAGTGATCCTTTAACTTATGTTGTCAGTGTAATTGGCAGACTGCTTAACTGGTGTTCTCAGCCCCACAACACTTAAATTCTACCTTTTTCAGGCAGTGATGGTACAGGCAATGAGGCAGAGATCACAGGGAGAGGAGAAACACCAGGAGATCAGAAAGAGATAGAAGAGGAAAGAGGAGGAAATGAAAGAGGACCAACAGAGAATAAGGAAACAGAGAAAGATGAAATAGGAGATGAAGAAACAGGTAGTGCGAGAGGAGTAAGAGAAGAAACAGGGACAGGAGAGATGGAGAGTGGAGAGTCTGAAGTAGAGGGAGATGCAGAATCTGAGACTGAAGACACAGTGAGAGGAGAAAGAGAGAGCAGATGCCATCCCAGTATTTGGACAGAAAAACAACACATACAGTTTAAAAAAGATAACCCTTGGCTTATTGTCAATAATGAATATCTTGGATGCAAAATCTGCAAAAAAGTGAAAGGCCTTGGAGTGTTTAAAGAAACAGGAATGTGTCTCTCAAATGAATGGGCCGCAACTAAAGTCACATACAGTCACAACGGTGATCACCAGTATCAGTTGTCATGCTTGAGAAGTAAAATTTTCAAACACAGATCATCAAAGAGCCACAAGGCAGCCGAAAACATAGTGAACACAAAACACACAATAGATGTATCAATGCAAAAACAACTGGAGAGTGAAGAACAGAAGACAGCCTCACTGTTTCGAACAGCCTACTTCATGGCAAAGAAGAACAGGCCATTCACAGACTACCACGAACTTGTGGCGCTCCAGCAAGAGAATGGCCTTGACATGGGTATCACTCTACATTCAAGATACACTGCAAAAAATATAATAGACCACACATCTCATGAAATGAGGAAGAAAGCTCTGAACCACATCGTAACTGAACACCAAAGGTTTAGTGTTTTAATTGACGAATCAACAACTCTTAGCAAGAAATCAGCCCTTGTTGTTTATTTAACATCCATTATAAGTGGCGTACCCACAGTATTATTTCTGGATTTGGTGGAGCTGGAAAGCCAGTCAGCTGAGAGCATAACTGAGAGTTTACTACAGTGCCTCCAGACTTGGGGAATGGATGAAGATTTCATCAAAGAAAAATTCATTGCGTTTGCCAGTGATGGGGCAAGTGCCATGCTGGGCCGGAAGTCAGGGGTAGCTGCACGCCTACAACTCCTGTATCCACATCTCATTGTGTGGCACTGCCTAAACCATAGGCTGGAATTGGCTGTTGGAGACACAGTCAAGCACACTAACAATGTCCATCATTTCAAGTCTTTTTTAGACAAAATTTACACACTGTACCACAGGTCACCAAAAAACTGCCGGGAACTGGCTGAGCATGCACAACAACTTGAGGTAAATCTGCAAAAGATTGGGAGGGTCCTTGATGTCAGATGGGCAGCCAGCAGTTTCAGAACTGTGAAAGCTGTATGGAATTCCTACAAGGCCCTGTATCATCACTTCAGTGCTGCTTCAGTGGATGTCACAAGAGAGGAAAATGACAAGGCCATGTACAGAGGTCTTATGACCAAAATGGAGCAAGAGGAATTCCTATGTGATTTAGCCCTCATGTATGACACATTAGAGGAGATCTCCCACCTCTCTCTGAGCTTACAAGAAAGAGGAATGACCCTCACAAGAGCAGACACATTAATGAGACGAACAATTCGCATGGTTTCCTCAATGATTACCTGTCCAGGTGACAAGAGGCAGGAGGCCCTTCAAGCTACAGAGAAACATGAGTTTAACGGGATTCAACTAAGAAGCACCCAAAGGGCAAGGCAGATAAACTCATCAGAGTTCCTTCACTCACTCATTGAGAACCTGGAGGACAGATTGTTCACTACAGGCTCATCTAGGCAACAGAGTGTGTCAGCTGAAAACAAGGCCCAGTACAACGAATTGCTGGACCACTTTAAAGTTCTTCTTCCAGCAAACTGGCCTGTTCCCCTAAATGAACCATATGGGGAATCCAATGTGAAAAAACTTGCCCAAAGGTTCAGACTTGATGACAGAAAAATTCTTGAAGGCTTCAGGGACTTCAAGGATAACTCAAGCATCATTCCAGAAAACCTTGCACCACTCATGAATATCCACCAGCTCATTCCAGTTAGCAGTGCTGAGTGTGAGAGAGGGTTCAGCTTAATGAACATCATAGTGTGCCCCCTGAGATGCAGTCTGCACATTACCACTGTGTCGTCCTTGATGTTTCTTCACCTGAATGGCCCGCCACTCACAAAGTTCAATCCAACACCGTATGTGAAGTCCTGGCTGGTGAAGCACAGGGGAGCCATGGACCCCAGAACACGCCCCTGCAAGGCAGAACCTGACGTAGCAGACAAGGAGGCCCTCTGGGCATTGCTTTAAAAAGCATGCATACTAAAACACACACACACCATATCTACTGTAGATAGTTCTTACTCTACACATACTTTTCTTTACTGTTTAAATTTGAAATTTAATAAACTACAAACTACAAACACATTTGTTGACTGTCATTGATTTAATATGACTTTAACTGATAACGTCATGGAATATGGCCTGGACAGCCATACAGATTTGCGACACCTTGCGTTGCTTTGTGCTGTGTCGCGTCGGGTCACGTCACGGTCTGTCTGATCAAAAAAAATCATAGTTTACCCACCTCTAATTTGACCACTACAGCCCTGCTCTTGATGCTCTGAGTGAAATGACCTACTAAAAACATCCTATGGTTGGCTCTCTCTCCACCTGAACATTGATCTGTGGGTGGTAACCTGATGTGAGACTAGTAGGAACTCCAAACTTCTTCATGAAGCTTGACAATATCTGTAATGTGAACTGGCTGCCATAGTCACTGACAATGTCCTCGGGATCCCACAGTACCTGCACACATGTGGAAAATCAGTTTGGAGGTTTCAAAAGCTGTGGGGCGCCCACGCAGAGGAATGTGACATAACAACTGTTGATAACCACCATCATAACAGTGTTCTGTTTGGATACAGGAAGGTCAGTGATGAAATCAATGGCAATGTGAGCCCACGGTCATTAGTGGGGGGAAGGCAGTGGCATGAGTTTACTGACTGGGAGAGTGCAAGGCACCTTAACTTAGGCACACACAGTCAACAAGGAGGTGTATTGGTTAATGTCTGTCAACATGTTTGGTGATGGTCTTGAGCAGGTTATACATGCATTGGGTGCCACAGTGGAGTAGTGTGAGCCAATGTCATGAGTTTGCTTAGGGCCTGACTTGTAACAAAGGTTAGGCTAGATGGACAAACAGAAGGAAGGTACCTGATGTGTAGAGCTTGCGATCTCTGTCAGATTTCCGCATCATGGCTTGTATGTGTCTAATTGGTGTGTGTGTGTGTGTGTGTGTGTGTGTGTGTGTGTGTGTGTGTGTGTGTGTGTGCCCCCATCACCTTGCAGTGATGGCTGAGGGCTGATAAGGGGAGAGAAAGCCAAGAGCAGGGAATTCTTCTGACTGGAGTGTTCATGCATGTGTTTTTGGGTCTCAGTGAGACAATCAAGTATTAATATAGCTCAAAAGCTTAGTGTAAAAAATAAAAATATGGAAATTAGTAACCACTACCCACCTGTCCTGTGCTTCAGTGTTCCACCCACACCCAGGAACATTCACAATGGTGCAAAACCCAGGAATACTGAGGGGAACCGTCAGGAGAGAGGGCCTAGGGCCACTGTTTGGCATTGTTGGACAGAGCGATCGCACTAGCAGAGGACCACCTGGCAGCAGTTCCAGCAGCAGGCAGACATCCTGCTTCTTCTTCTCTCTCTCTCTCTCTCTCTCTCTCTCTCACTCTCTCCCATTTTCCCTGCCCCCTCTTCACATCCCTTCCCCATCCCTGCACCACAGAAGTGGGGGTTGACCCCGCCGCAGCCTGCTTGCCAAGCCTGTGGTGTCTCACTTCCTTATCCCTCCCCCTTTATATGTTTTTGTGTCTTCTACCCCTCAGGTAAGTGATCCCCATGCTACTGGTATGGAGGTTGTGGCAGCAGGGCTGTGGCCTAGTGTCAGTTTATGAATGGAGGGAGGGACCAGGGAAGGTGAGTGACAAAGTCAATGCACCTGTGGTTAATTAATGTTGTGTGTCTGTGTTGTTGCAGTGGGAGAGGATAGAAAAGGAGGGAAAGAGCAGAGAGAAGGGAGCTCTCCTGACCAGAACACGTGTGTTGTGTGTGTGACTGTGTGCAAGTAAGCAAAGCTGAAAAGCAAGTAAAATAAGTAAAATAAAGTGTGTGTGTGTGAGAACATCAACTTCCACCTGCCATGCTTCTGTACTCTATCCACATCAGGGACTTCTTACAATGGTGCCAAAACCCAAGAGTATGGAAGGGAACCCCCACATGGAGTCCTTCCAATTCAAGGAACTCATCCATGCCCTCGCTACCACCCAGCAGAACCAGCATCAAGTGCTGACCACCCTCCAGAAGGACCAAGAGCAATGCTTTGAAGCCTTGATGCTGGTCCAGCAGGAAGATCACTAGGCATTCTGGTATCTGCTCACATCAGCAGGGGCTTCAACTGCCACCACAGCGGACCCTCTTCATGTCACCCTCATGAAGATGGGCCCACAAGATGATCTGGAAGCTTTCCTTGCTCTCTTTGAGCAAGCAGCTGAAATGTCGGGGTGGCTGCTCGAGCAGCATGTGGTGCGCCTCCTCCTGCTCCTGACTTGTGAGGCACAGCTCACAGCACAGCATCTCCCTGCTGACAGCCAGCTCCTGTACACTGACCTAAAGAAAGCCATCCTGCAGCATGTTGGCTGCTCCCTGGAGCAACATCGCCAGCGCTTCCAGATGCTGACATTGGAGGAGCTCGGCTGGCAATTTACATTTTGCCAGCAACTCTGGGATGCCTGCCAGGGGTGGCTGAGGGCAGAAGAACATGGCGCCAACAGAATTATCGATCTGGTGGCACTGGAACAGTTCATCTCTCGACTTCTGGAAGGAACAATGGGATGGGTCCAGTGTCATCTCACAGCGTCGCTAGAACAAGCCATTGAGTTAGTGGAGGACCATCTGGAGGCACTTACAATGGCAGGCAGATGAGGCACCTCTCTTAATTTCCTTTCTCTCTCTCCTTTTCCCCCCCTCTCTATCCCTCTCTTTCTCTTCCCCACCCTGTGCCCCCACCGTGGAGGCAGCAGCTGGCCCCTCCCCAGCCAGCCCATTACACCTGTGGTGGCTTCCCATCTCCCTCTTACATGTCTGTGTCTTCTCCCCCTCAAGTGAGTGACGCCCATAACGCTGGTGCAGAAGGAAAGCCTGGGCTGGTGTGCTGGCGTGGCGGGGAGCCGGAGCATTTCCAGATTCAGGGCTCCACAATGGAGGTGAGAGCTGTGATCTGGATCCCCGATGCACCAGAGACCACCCCCGATCAGGCCGGAATGTATTGCATACTGGTAAGTGTTCAAGGGGATACATATCATGCATTGGTGGATTCCGGTTGTAACCAGACCTCAATTCACCAAAGCCTGGTGCAAGGTGAGGCACTGGGGAGAGCACAAGTGGTGAAGGTGTTGTGTGTGCATAGGGATGTTCACAATTATCCTCTAGAGTGTCTGTCCACATTCTATTCCAGGGCCAAAAGCATAGAATTAAGGTGGCGGTTAATCCTCGTCTCACCTACTCACTGATTTTGGGAACCGATTGGCCAGGGTTTCGAACCTTAATGTAATATGTAGTAGGGAGTGCCTCCTGCAGTAGAATGTCATGGGGGGATCCCAGTGTGGCATTGACTGGAGAAGCTGTCACAGAGCCATCCACATCATCACATCAGGGTGATACAAGAAGTGAGGAGCAGCCCTCCCCTCCTCCCTCTCTCAGGGATTCCCTTGAGAATTTCCCTTTGGAGCAGTCATGAGGTGAAACTCTGCATCATGCATTTGACCAAGTGAGAGTAATGGATGGTCAAACTCTCCAGCCAAATGCAGCACCCATCTTCCCGTACTTCGTGATTATTAAAGAGAGACTGTATCGAGTGATGCAGGACACTCAAACCAGTGAACAAATAACCCAGTTGTTAATCCCTAAGATGTGTAGGGATCTCGTGTTCCACGCAGCTCACTTTAATCCCATGGCTGAACACTTAGGGCAGGATAAAACACTAGCCCAAATAATGGCTCGGTTCTATTGGCCAGGGATTCATGAGGATATTCGTTGGTGGTGTGCAGTGTGCCGTGAATGCCAATTAGTAAATCCCACTGCCACTCCAAAAGCACCTTCGTGCCCTCTCCCTCTAATCGAGACCCCCTTTTAAAGAACTGGTATGGATCTCATCAGGCCATTAGATCTGTCAGTATGGGGATATCACTGTATTTTAGTTCTGGTGGACTATGCAACACAATATCTGGAAGCAGTTCCTCTCTGCAATATCTCAGCATGCAGTATTGTGGAAGTGCTCTTCCATATTATCTCCCGGGTTGGGATTCCAAAAGAAATCCTGACAGACCAAGGCACTTTGTTTATGTCACGCATACTGTGCAAGCTGTATGAGTTGTTGAGAATTAAATCTATCTGCACCAGCATTTATCACCCACAAATGGATGGTTTGGTAGAGGTTTAATCAAACACCTAACAATTTAATTTGAAAGTTTGTAAGTGAAGACATATGTAATTGGGACAGATGGTTCAAGCCCCTGTTATTTGCAGTACGAGTTGTCCTGCAAGCCTCCATGGAATTTTCCCCGTTTGAATTATTATATGGGCGAAAGCTGCATGGCATCTTGGACGTGCTGCGGGAAAATTGGGAGGAGGCATCTTCACCTCGTAAGAACAAAATTCAATACATTCTCGACCTGTGTGCAAAGCTCCACACCATCACACACTTAAACCAGGAGAATTTGCAGCAGGCACAAGAACGTCAAGCCCAGCTGTATGACAGGGGCACAGACCTTAGAGAGTTCACTCCAGGAGACAAAGTACTCATGTTACTGCCTACGTCAAGTTCCAAATTAGTCACCAAGTGGCAAGGGCCCTTCGAGGTCACACGGCGAGTCAGGGACATTGACTATGAGGTGAGGCGAACGGATAGGGGTGGGGCTCTACAAATATACCACCTCAACCAATTAAAAGCATTGGAATTAGAGGGTCCCTGTGGCATTGGTGTCGGTAGTTCCAGAGAAGGCAGAGCTGGGGCCAGAGGTAAAAACAACCAAAACCACAACCCAAACCACTCTGATCCCTTGTGGAGACCACCTCTCACTGGCCCAACTCACAAAAGGTGGCCAAGTTGCAAGAGGAATTTTCTGATGTGTTCTTGCCCCTTCCCAGCCGCACCCACCTCATAGAACACTACATTGAAACGCCCCTGGGGGTGGGGGTGTGTAGCCGCCCTTACCGCTTACCCAAACACAAAAAAATGGTGGTTCATGATGAACTCAAGTTCATGCTCGGCATGGGCATAATCGAGGAGTCACACAGTGATTGAAGCAGCCTGGTTGTCCTGGTATCCAAGGCCAACAGATCGGTCCG
>JAOBAL010000010.1:107478-120154 GCA_025212315.1 Batrachocephalus mino | reverse complement strand
GGTGTGCTTGGAATGAACATCATCCGCAAGTGCTACCAGGAGTTGTTTGGGCAGTATGGGGCTGGTTTGTTTAATTCGCCATCTGTGTCTACTGCCCCAGAATCGGTATTTCAAGCGCTCCAACAGTGCCACCTGGCGGTAGTCCAGTCCACTCCAGAATGGGGCAGCACCGTGAGTGTCCATGGACAGAGACCATACCGAGTCCCAGGAGGTACTGTGAAGATGGTTGCTGCCACATGTTCTGAGAAATATTCGGGCTATGTCACCCTATTTGAGCCCACGGACGGGTGGCTACCTGATGGGCTTTTGTTGTCCCCAGCTCTGGTGCAAGTGTCCCGGGGCACAGTATACATCCCAGTGGTTAATGTGGGTACTGGAGATTCGGTCCTTTACCCCCATACCTGATTGGGACATGTGGACACGGCTTCAATTGTTAGCCTGCCGAACAACATCGTGGAAATCCGGTCCATCACTGCCCTTCCTGCTGAGCCTTTGCCAGCAGTTATGACCATTGATGACAAAATACGCTGTCTCGACTTGTCTGTATTGCAGGATTCTGAGCAGGAACAGGTGCAGTCCTTACTGTTGAGATATTCCTCTGTTTTTTCGGCCTTTGAGGGCGATCTGGGTTGCACCACCTTAATTTCCCATGAAATTCCTTTGTTGGATTCGGCCCCCATACGACAGCGCTATAGGCACATCCCTCCTTCTGACTACGAAGCAGTCAAGGCCCATATTGACCAGCTGCACCAGACACAAGACATTAGGGAAAGCAGTAGTCCGTTCGCATCCCCTATTGTTCTTGTAAAGAAAAAGGATGGCAGTTTGCGAATGTGTGTCGACTACAGACAACTTAATGCCAAAACAAGAAAAGATGCGTTTCCATTGCCACGCATTGAGGAGTCCCTGGACATGTTGTCTGGTGCCCAGTGGTTTTCCACTATGGATTTGGCGAGTGGTTATAACCAGGTGGCTGTCTTGGAGGCAGATCGGGCAAAAACGGCATTCTGTACTCCATTTGGACTTTTTTTAATGGAACAGAATGCCTTTTGGCCTATGTAATGCCCCAAGTATTTTCCAACGACTCATGCAACGCATGTTCGGGGATCAGCAATGCCAATCGGTACTATTGTACCTTGACGATATCGTGGTTTTTTCGTCTACTGTGGGTCAGCATCTGCAAAGGCTTGAGATGGTCTTGGCTCGGTTGCAGATGGAGGGCCTAAAGGCCAAACTTGAGAAGTGTGACTTCTTTAAAACCGAAGTCCGGTACCTGGGTCATATAATCTCCCAGTATGGGGTAGTGACGGACCCAGCCAAAGTCGAAGCAGTGGCAAAGTGGCAACGGCCCCATAATGTGTCAGAACTTCGGTCCTTTTTGGGATTTGCTAGTTACTACCGCTGTTTTGTGGAGGGCTTTGCCAAGCTGGCAGCCCCTCTGCATCGGCTGGTAGTAGAACTATGTGGTAGCCACTCTCGGAAAGCTTCTGGGAGGAGCCTCGCCGAAGCATGGTCAGATGATTGTGAACAAAGCTTTGCAATGCCTCACGCCTCTGCATTTGAGTCATCCCCCTGGTGCCCTAGTGGGGGTTTGCTGGATTATCACACCAGCGAACCAGGTTCGAATCCCAGCAGTACCCTAACACATTCCCATACCACTAATGTGTGAACCAGGCATATCGTTTTGTTCATGAGGCTGGTGACTATGTTATCAGATGGTTTAGAAAGTGGTGTCAAGCTTCTGCAGTGTACAAGTTGTTGTTTTACCTGAAAGTTTAGAATTTGCCCACATCACCATGCTAGCATTTGGCTAGAATGAAAGGTTCACTTTAGCAGTGCAATCTTCGCACAGGGAGCACCAATTTTCGCTGTCTTGGCTACTGTCATTACTTGACCACCTCTAGCAATGTGATTTAGCTTCAAATGTGCCAGAGTTCCCCTTTAACAGCCTTCTTAAGGGGTTAAGAAGGCTCTTAAGAAGAGGTCTGCTTAGAGGAAATGTTAATGTTTGCCAAACGCCTTCTTTATGCCCTTCTTAACCAATGTTCTAAGAACCTTCTTGAACTGCCTTCTTAACTGGAGCGACTTGATCAGTCGATCCCAGAGTAGCTGACTGAACTGCACCCATTGGACCGTCATCAAGCCTCAGCTGATTATTTTCCAGCTACGTTCAATTCTGTGTCAGTTGTGTGTTGGAGAGGCGAAGTGTTAAAGCGATACTCCGGAATTTTTGACATGAGACCTCATTTCCTAGTTAGCCAGAGTATTGATGTGTGAAGACTTTTTTTTTTTTTTTGGTTTGGGATTCCATGCAGTTCTTGTAGTTGCAGAGGTTTCTGGTGCTAGGCTAGTGAAAGTGAATGGTTTTAATAGCGGGCTATTAAAAGGCTGGTCTTGCCCAATCCACAAAGCACCTGAAGCAAATCAGTTATTACGCCAGACTGTCGATATGAGTGTCGATCCCATGATTTTGGAGGTAAACCGACCTTGCATTTACGTTTGTTATGTCTGAGCAGCAACAGCGATTTGTACTTCAACAGGAAGTACAAATCGCTGTTGCTGCTCAGACATAAACGTAAATGCAAGGTTGGTTTACCTCCAAAATCATGGGATCGACACATTCATATCGACAGTCTGGCGTAATAACTGATTTGCTACAGGTGCTTTGTGGATTGGACAAGACCGGCCTTTTAATAGCCTGCTATTAAAACCATTCACTTTCGCTAGCCTAGCACCAGCAACCTCTGCAACTGCATGGAATGTCAAGTCTTTGCACATCAACACTGGCTAACTAGGAAATGAGGTCCTATGTACAAAATTCCAGAGTATCGCTTTAAACCTTATTCAGCTTATGCACTGAATCTTAAGTTGCTTTAGCGTTCAACAAGCGATCAAGTAGGAGGAGTAAATATAGTACAGAACACTCCTAAAATAAATATTAAATATTTATCAAAAACAGTAGGGAGAAATTGGGGAACTGTGGTAAAACATTTCAAACACATGGTACCATAGAGGACATATTTCCCCCAAAATTTTTAACACTTCATGGGTAGTAGTGGTGCATGAAAAAAAGGAAAAACAGGGAAAACCACAATCGGGACAGATACATTGCATTAATATCTATTTGCTTAGTGTCACGTTGCTTTATCTCCGAGGTGGCATTGTTTCCAGTGTTTTGTCGCTAAGAAGGGCGTTAAGAATGCTCCAGACCCTTCTTTGAGATCCCTCTTAATGGCAGGTCTTCTTAGGCTTAGAAGCATTTTGGGAAACGTGGTGGCTTCTTATGGGAGCCTTAAGAAGAACTTCTTGACTGCATCTGGGAAACCTGGCCATTGCCCTTATCTTCTACTCCTCTATCTGTGTTTGGAGACGAGCAATGGATTTGTTCCAAAAGTAAATGTCAGCCTCATATGCAATGGCACTTTCCAAGTCATCGGACAGATGCTCACCACCATTATAGTTCAAGGAGGTCAAGCACCATAATTTTTCGCTCCATCAATGGTGGATTACATTTTGTCTGGGGACATGAGACAAACCCAAGTGCACCTGGAAGACATTCCTGAGGTGGATGTCAGGGAATAACTGCGTAAGGTACAAAACGTGCTGTCTATAATGGCATTTTTGTTTACGCAATTTACAGAGCTCCAGACTAACTAGTCATGAAGTGCCTCAAAGGAGTTAAGTTGTAAGCAACTTGACTTCAGTTTGGAGCTTGAAAGACGTTTTGTTCCTTATCCAAGGAACTTGATCAGTTTCTGGTGTGATGTCAGGGAACTAGGATAGATGGTTTGAAAGGGGAGTGAAGGAAGCAATCCTATGTCAATCTGGAACAACCAAAGTTGCAGACAGATAATGGAGGCCTCCCCCTCTGTTCAAATTTGGTTGTTCCACATGGACATGGATGGCTTCCTTCACTCCCCTCCCAAACCATCGATCATCCTTAGTCAAGATATGCACCTCTGTGTCTTTGAAAGATCCAGCTTTTTCTAAAGATATGACTCCTAGTTCTAAACTGAAGTTCCTTGGATGAGGAACAAAGCATCTTTCAAGCTCCAAAAAGTCTGGTTGCTTACAACTCGACTCCTTTGGATAACATTACCTGGATGAATGAGAATCTTCAGACATGTAGGCATGAAGTGTATTTGTGTTGTCCACAATTCTGGTTGCAAAATGGGAACATTTAGTCGCAGTGTCGAGCCCTGAATTATTTCTTCATGGCTTGCTGAACAATTACCCTATTATAAATTATGGCTTCCATTTCTTTTGTCTTATGTTAAGATTGAAAGCTCTGCCAATGAAGCAGAGCTTCAGGAGGCACTTGATGGCTGCGAGTGGCGCTACACCATTGAAGGATGGCCAAGTGCAATATCATTAAACAACAAATCGGACTTCATTTGAGCCGCCACAGAATACTGGGGAATTGTGCACAGGAAACCATGCCTGGATGAGCTTATTCGTGGCTTGTCTCATTATGGGGTAAAATTGTCAGTTTTATACAGTACTGCTGTCAGGATTCTGTATTTTGTTTTCTGTCTTAGTTTTTCTATCATGTATCTTCTGTTTTTTTTACCTGTTGTTCTCCTGCTGTCCCATGTGCATGTGATTTTGTCATACATCTGATCTTTATGTAGTCACTGAGGCAAACATTTTTCACAATATAAAGGTTTATATTTGTGTCTGTTGGGGAAAAAAATGCAGGTTTGAATGTAATTTTAACATTTGTCTTGCACATACAGGGGAATTTGGAAACATATGCACAAGTGTTTGCCAAGATCCCATTTTTGGGGTTTAGATTAGATATAAACTATATGTATTGTGAAACTTTATTTTCTTGTTTTAAGAAACTTTTTGTTCTATTTGTCTTGGCAAGGTACTAGACCTTCTTCAACAGCACCGAGGCATGAGGGCTTTATTGGATCTTCAGCGTCTGTCCAGCAATGCGGACACTGTGGCCGGTCTTTTTAAGCCCTCATATTCTGTCATTGGCAGCAACAGAAGGGCTAAAGAGGAGCTTGTTGTTGTCAGATTCAAAGACTTCCTTCAATGCATAGAAAGTAAGTATACATTAAGTGTAAATGTTGATACTAAATGTACCAGTCAAACTTTTTAGATCATGACTCGTCACATTTGCATTTTTTCTTCAATGGAAATGATGGTCTTCAGAATTTTTCACACACCTGTTGCAGATAGGTGTGACATAGCTTGGGCATACAGTGTGTTTTGGTTCATAATCATGTTGTAGGATGAACCTCTCACCAACAAGGATAGGGTAATGTATGGTGTTGCAGAATGCTGTGGTAGCCATTTTGGTTCAGTATTGCCCAAGACCTAGCTTGGCTAATGCAACAATCAAAACTCATTAGAGTTTTAGTATGACCAAGCTAACATACTACCCGATTTCTCAGAGGCGGGCTTAACCATGCGTCTATCAGATGTCTGGACGAAGCCACAACCAATCAGACCACTCATTCCTGTAATGTATTAAAACCCGAACCTGATTTAAACCCGAACCTGATTTAAACCCGAAACTCCACCAATTGGAGCTTGCTGTGCATTGACATCCCAAAATTTGTCGAACCCTGAAATGTCAGAGATGGGCAGCTTGGCCAGACTGACTCAAACACAAGAAATTTCAGATGCAGCATCACAGAAAGTATGGGCATGCCCAGGCTACCCAAGACCATCACATTATCTTTTCCATGTTTCAGTATTGATGTCACATACAGAGGAAGCACATTTCTGCCTTCTTGACAGACTGCCATAATGAACCAAATGTTTGATAATGCCATTCTGTTTCATGGTCCACTTTAAATACTTTCTTTGCAGCTTGTCATCACAAAAGACCTTCATTTTAAAGTGTTATGATGAGCTGTCTCTCCTCAGTTTCTATTTGCCTTTTCTCATCATTTTCATACTAACATGGCTTATTCTCCTGCACGCCACTGTTCAAATGTTGCTCAAAAGAGTATGGTAACAGCGTTTCCTAGTAGTAGTCCTATGCAGGGTTGTAGGTAATGAGCAGTTGGTCCATTTGAAGTTGAGAAACGTGCATAATTCTATAGATGTTCATTATTTTGGTTCGAGTTAGGTAAGCTTTTTCTAGGAGTTCAGATGCACAACCCTGCAAAGTCCATTTGTGGGGAGTTTACAGAAATATATTTATATAATTTCTGATAAACTTCAATATCAGTCCACCTCCAACTGGGTTGGCTTGATTTTGTTTTTACTTAATATTTAAATTGATTTTTTGATAGCTATTAATTGGAAATTATTAAAACTTAATTTTGCATTTTCCTGAAAATGGACTTGAAGGTTTTTGCATACATTTTAATCTCTCTTCACTAACCTACCTTTTTAAAGCTATTTTAACTTGAACTTTGACTGTTTTAAAAAGGAAAGGAAGTGGGTGTTATCTGGAATATTTTACTGGTAGTGTACCTATGTGATTTCAGTTATAAATGTGACACATGCTGACAATTATTCCTCTCTGTAGACCATGAACTCCTGGATCTACTGGAGGACCAAGACCTCAGCGAGAAACAGAAGTTCATTGCTGCCTTAACCCCAAGCCACGTGCTAATTTTTGCCACTGGGAGCAGTGTTCCACCAGCCATGGGATTCACTCCGAGCCCAAAAATCGTTTTCGTGCATGATGACACCAAGGTCCATCCTATAGCCCATACCTGCTCTAATGAGCTACATATGTTTGTTAATGACAGTGTGTCGTGGGAACAGTTTGCAGTTGCCTTTGTTGATGCCCTAATGATTTTTTTTTTTGAAAAACATTTTATTGAAATATTCTCCATACAAAACAGTTATTATAATGTACATTCATACAAACAACAGAACGTCAGCCAGGGGGTAGGCTACTTAGATAAATACAGAAAATGTAGAGCACAAGTGATATGTTTTCATAGCTTTCTTATTGTTAGATTCACAGATACTTTCCATATATTGTTCTGTTTCCTTTAGAAATGCAATGAAATAGGGGTTTGAGTGACTAAATTTGGCTTTGTGTATATGATATTTACCCAATATAATTATTAAGTTTATGACATACAGTTCTTTTTGTTTTTTACTCTTAACATCATGAACACCAAAAAGTATATTGTTCCATTCTAAAAGGAAGTCTGAGTCAATCTTCAGTTTGATGTAACGCAGTACCTCTTTCCAGAAGATGGCAGTATAGTGACAGTTCCAGAACAGGTGCATCATAGTTTCAGGCTCAGATCCACAGAAAGAACAGTTCACACACACATCCCTCCCAAATCTCAGCAGGTAGTGTTTGGTAGGATAGTATTTATGGATTAATTTATAAGACACTTCTCTAACTTTGTTTGTAATCAAATATTTGTATGGAAGATTCCATATATGAACCCAGTTCAACCCGTTAACAATATTAGACCAGTACTGGACAGCATATGGGGTAGTGGTAATATCAGATTGAAACAAAGATCTGATAAGACAATTTTTTTTCTTAGTTTTGATAGAGAAACACATATGCCCCACTGATGTTAATGTGGGGTCTAAAGGAGGACAAACTGGTTTTCCAGCACCTCTTAAAAGAGTTAGGATACCAGAAGGAATGGCATCCATTACAATTGCAAAGTCTTTGGGGGTAACAGGAATACCATATGTTTGAAGGAATTCTGTATAATTTAACAGATTACCTTTATCGTTGAGTAGCTGGGTAACTAAAATTATGTTATTATTAAACCAGGAGTTAATAAATAAAGATTTGTTTTTATATTTGATATATTGATTATTCCAAATAAAGCATCTATGTGGAGAGAAATTGTGTTTATAGATTAAGGACCATGCCAACAGCATTTGCCTATGAAAGTTTGATAGAGTTAGGGGAAGTTTTTCTATTTTATAATTACATAGTAGCACATATTCAAGGCCTCCAATGGTAGAAAAGATATATTTGGGTATAAAGTTCCAAGTGGAAGTAGGATTATGCAGAAATTGCTTTATCCAGTTAATTTTAAATGTATTGTTGAGGGTGGTAAAGTCAAGAAAATTTAAACCACCAGAGTCATAAGTATTCATAACAACAGATTTTTTCACATAATGCGTCTTATTCTTCCATATAAAATTAAATAATAACTTATCAATGGCATTGCAGATCTGTTTTTCGACAGCCAGGGGGGTAGCGGCATAAGTAAGGCGAGACAACCCTTCTGCCTTTGCTAGTAACACTCTACCTTTCAACGATAGATCTCTTTGAAGCCATTGGTTCAGTTTTTTCCTTGTCTTGTCTATAATCATATTAAAATTTTCAGAGCATCTATCTGTCTGATTTTTAACAATAGTAATTCCAAGGTAAGTGAGTTTGTTTTTAATAGGTATATTATAGATCGTGGATTCACCGCAGTCTTTGAGAGGAAACAGCTCACATTTTTTCAGGTTTAAACAAAGACCAGAAGCTGCAGAGAATAAATCTATTGTATGGATAGCAATGGGAACCTCCGTAGCATTTTTTAAGAAAAGCGTGGTATCATCAGCCAGCTGACTTATTATGATTTCTCTATCTGCAATAAAAATACCTTTCAATGAGCTATTTTTTATATGAGTGGCAAGTAGTTGAGTGCATAGGATGAATAGATAAGGGGAAGCAGGACAGCCCTGTCGTATGCCCCGCTGTAAATCAAATCTCGGGGAAGTCCCATTTTTTAGTCTGATGGAGCTGTTACCTTTTGAGTACATAGTTTTGACAGCTTTACAGAAGAAATCACCAAAACCAAAATGTTCAATTGTTTGAAAAATAAAATTATGTTCTACGGTGTCGAATGCCTTATAGAAGTCCAAAAAGAAGATAAGACTGTCGTCAGAACATAGAAAGGAATAATCAATTAAGTCTAAAACAAGACGAATATTATTGGAAATGTGTCTCCCTCTCATAAATCCCGATTGGGTCTCATCAATAATTGGGTCCAAAACATTCTTAAGTCGTTTAGCAAGTACAGAAGCAAATATCTTGTAATCAGTGTTCAGGAGTGAGATAGGTCGCCAATTATCAATAAGTAGGTGGTCTTTTTTTGGTTTTGGGATTAATGTAATCAATCCTTGTGTTAGTGTAGGAGGTAAAGTTCCTTGTTCCACACTCTCTAAAATTACCTTAAGTAAAAAGGGAGTTATATCTTCAACAAATGTTTGATAAAATTCAGCGGAAAGACCATCGACTCCAGGAGATTTGTTTGTTTTGAGGTGTTTTATCGCATGAGTGACTTCCTGTAAAGTTATAATCCCATCACACATCTCTTTGTCATCTTCAGTAATTTTAGTGATGTTATTCAGAGAATTAAAAAATAAAGTTGCTGACTGATGACAGTATTTGGTCTTATATAGCTCACTGTAAAAACTGGAGCAGAAGTCTGCAATTCTACGAGGATCATCAGTTAGATCACCATTAATGTTAAGTTGTTGGATTAAATTAAGCTTCCCGTGATGTCTTTCGAGGTTAAAAAAATAGGCTGAATTCTGTTCTCCTGCTTCAATCCACTTTTTTCTTGATCTTACAAAGGCACCTTTAGCCTTTTGTAAATATATTTCATTTAATTTAGTTTGTACCGAAATCAAGTCAGAGCGCTCCCTTTCTGACATATCAGCAGAATTTTTCTGAGATAATGAAATTATTTTAGAGACTACTTTCTCTTCTTCTAGTCTTTGGTTTTTGGAGAAGGTACTTCCATAGTTTCTTAGATACTGGGCAGCTTTAAATTTCAGAAGTTCCCAGTTGCTACCATAAGCATCTTCAGCATTTGCTTTATTCCAAAATTCTGCTATTATCCTCTTTATGCCTAATTTGACTGCCTCGTGATTTAAAAGAGAGCTGTTTAGCTTCCAGTAAGCAGATCTATAGATCTTTGTGAAAGCAGAGTGTAAGGGGATAAATATAGAGACTGCATTATGATCAGTTAGTGGAGTTGTAATAATATTAGCTAATATTTTATCAATGTTCAGATTGTTAGAAACTAACCAAAAATCAAGCCGCGATTTCCTGGTGGCATTTCTGTTACTCCATGTAAAGGCATTAGTGTTATAATTTTGGTGTCTCCATACATCAATTAAATTAAATTTTTGCATAAAAGCTTTCAGGTTTTTATTAACTGCAGCAGAGTTGCGTGGAGGCCAGCAGTCCAGATTGTGATCAAGTATCATGTTAAAATCACCCCCTAGTACAATACCTGAGATAGGAAAGTTACTAAAAGCATTATCAATATGATTTTCTAAAGTTTCCAGCATTATATTATTATCATTGTGCGAGTTATAGCCGTAAATGTTAATAATTGCTATTATGATATTTTCAATTTCTATCACTTGAAGGATAAAATGGCCTGATGGATCACGAATAGTTAATAACAACGACCCTGAGAAGTTATGGTTTAAAGTGGTAACACCAGCAGAATGTTCAGAACCATGAGCCTGCCACAACTCATTACCCCATTGGGATCTCCAAAATTTACCATCATCAGGAACTGAATGTGACTCTTGGATAAAACAAAAATCAGTTTTGTGCTCCTTAGCAAACAAAAATAACGCCTTGCGTTTAACACTATTTCGTAACCCCCTGGCATTGAAAGTAATAATGGATAAGGACATAATAATAACAATGAATAGAACAAAATATGTCTAAAGATAGAATAAACTCAGATAATATTATCCTTCTTAACAGGAGCTGGTCCATCTCAGGTTCTATATGCAGTGAAACATACAACATGTAAATACAGAGAGGCACCTAGGTTTTCAGAATTTCCCTCAATCTCATTAACTATGAGGCATCACCAGTGTAACATGAAGTGGGTTATAACAGTTAACTTGCATAATCTCAGTATAGTCTTGTTAGCAGTTATGTGATTATCACCTTCAGGTAGTTGGAATCAGTTCAGTTCCTTCTGCAAAGGCTCTCCCTCCGATGTAGTACGCCGTTTTTCCTTGTTCACGTGCTTTGGCCACCAAAGGCCACAGCTGCCTCCGTCTCTCCCTGGTGGCCGGTGACAGATCCTCAGCGAAGCGCAGTTTCTTGGTCTGCAGAAATGTCGACTTCTTTGCAGCTTTCCAGACTTTGTCGCGGTAAAAGCGGGTGGCAAACTGTATGATGATCCCTCGCGGCTTGGCGACATCTTTCCTTGGTTGACCAAGTCGATGTACTGTATCAATCGCGTCTGGAAGCTTTGTTTTGTACTCCGGCAGGAACGCTTGGCAGATATGTATCACCTCGGTACGGACATCTTGCTCCCTATCTTCAGGCACTCCATATAGTCGCAGGTTCCAGCGCCGTGAGTAGTTCTCCAGATCGGTGACTCGTTGGTCCATAACAGACACTTTTTTCTCCGTCTCACTAGCTCGTGTGTCAACTTGTGTCACCTTTCCTTTTATCTCCTGAATCTCAGCACAGGCGAAGTCAACTGTTTTTTTTCAGACCCTCGATTTTCAGGGTATTGTCAGAAATCAGTTTCTCCATATTTTTTTCTAGGCTGTCGATTCTGGTGTTTAGGATATCGGATATTTTTTTCACTATGTCCCCGTCATCCATATTCAAAACACGGTGTGTCTTCAACTTCTTTGAAGCAGGGGGTTTGGACGGCGTAGAAAATGGTGTGATGGGAAGAGGAGGGAATTCGGGATCCACAAGGGAAATCACAGGTGTATCTGCTATGCAATAGTCGTGGAGGTTGTGCATAAGCGGGTTCACTTTTGTTACAGGCGCCTCCATGTGTTGTTGTGCGCTAGCTTACTGAAGCACTTAGCAAGTATTTTCCTCGACGTATATCGTTATTTATATTAACAGTTCTCCGTAAAATAAGGACGTTTTGCCAGTTAAACAGGGTTACTCACCACTGCTCTAAGTTACCTCGAGTAGTGTGCAGTATAAAGTATAAGTTTCACTGAGTTCTTCGTTAGTTGGTGCTCAGCTCCCACACATGCATGCGCTCACTCCGCCATCTTGGTCGTCTCCTGACCCGGAAGGGAGGTATGAATGGACAGTCACCAATTTTGAAGTCATGAGTTATTAACAAGTGAAGGTGGCTGCAGACTTCTATGAAACATGAACAATGTTTGTTTTAGGTTACCATCTTATCTTTTTTTAAACAGTAGAAGCATTCATTTTCTTTTAAGGTGTGACTTTGGCACCTAAAAATTACCCTTTCAGTTGTCCAATTGTCATAATGCAGGTATTACTGTATTGGAAAATGTTATGTGTGCATAATTTTACGCAACACAATGCTACGATTTGGAATGACAGGTATATCCTACAAAAGAGGAAAACATTATTTTTATAAAGATTGGATGGAGAAAAGAAGTGAGAAAGAGAAAATAACTTTTTGGAGACTGCAGAGGGCTGGGGTAAAGTTATTTTCTCTGTTGAAGCCCCCTTCAGCCTGTTTGGGACTGGACATCTGGAAAAATGACTGTCTGGAGAAGAAAAGGTGAGTGTCATGCCAACAGTAAAGCATCCTGAGACTATTCATGTATGGGGTTGCTTCTCATCCAAGGGAGTGGGTTCGCTCACAATCTTGCCTAAGAACACTGCCATGAATAAAGAATGGTGTCAAAACATCCTCCAAAAGCAACTTCTCCCAACGATCCAGGAACAATTTGGTGATGAACAATGCTTTTTCCAGCATGATGGAGCACCATGTCACAAGGCAAAAGTGATAACTAAGTGGCT
>JAOBAL010000009.1:41385477-41395592 GCA_025212315.1 Batrachocephalus mino | reverse complement strand
TGGGATAGGCTCCAGCTTGCCTGCGACCCTGTAGAACAGGATAAAGCGGCTAGAGATAATGAGATGAGATGAGATAATAATTTCAATTTATATAGTGCCTTTCTCACACCCAAGGACACTTTACAATTAGGGAAAAAGAAAAAAAAGAAAGTCCACCAAAAGAGGATCAGGATGTAATTCCAATGGAGTAGCTACCACAGTCCCACCAGGCACACGAAGATAAATCCCACATCACCTGCACAGCCATCGTGATGCTGCCAGGCAAAATTGCTCAGAACACAACACCATGGATCCACAAAGCAAGCACAGAAGCACCGCCGCACAGAGCACTGGTATGTCCCAAACCACCTGCACAGTCAATGCAATGCCACCGGGCAACATTGCTCGGAACACCACTCCAAGCACAAAAGCACTGCTGCACAGTGCACTGGACAACCCCAATGTTAAAAGAGCAAGAAGCTGTGGCAGCGGGGGTGTGGCCAAGCGTCAGTTTGTGAAAGGAGGGTGGGGTCGCTACACCTGTTGTCAATTAATGCATGTGTGTGTGTTTCTTGCAGTGATGGTGGAGCATAAGAGGGGTAGGAGAGCAGAGGAGTGCTGGTTGGGACCAGAATATGACTGTGTGTGTGTGTGTGTGTGTGTCTGTGTGGGTTCATGTCCTAGAGTGCCTGTTACAAAGCTCAAAAGCTACTATAATCTACGTGTTTGAACACTAGCAACCATCTGCTGTACTTCTGTACTCCACCCACATTAGGGAAACTTTCACACAAGGTCACTGCAGTCCATAGTGATGAGCCTAGGCATCACCTATGGCAGACCAAGGCCTGAAGGAAACTGACACCAAAACTGGGTCCAGAACTATGCCATAACCGGCGGACAAAAAAAAAACTCACACAAAAAAACAAACATCAAACTACACAAACACAAAAAAAAACAAAAGGAAAAAAAAGAAAAATGAAAAAGTCTGGTGAGAAGTGGCAGCCAAATGCGCATGGTGTACTCTCAACCAGAAACAATACTGGAGACTAGAAAAGGTTGTGGGAGTTAAGAGAATGGCCATGTTCAGGTCTTCTTTAACTGATTGCTATCGGTTTGTTGATGTAAATGGTGATTTTTCTATACATATTGAGGTAAATTTTGGTGTTCCACAAGGTTCTGTCTTAGGTCCACTGATTATTCTTAATATATGTTACCTCTGGGTGATATTATTCGTAAGCATGGTATTACCTTCGACTGTTATGCTGATGACACACAGTTGTATGTTTCTGCAAAGCCAGATGAGAGACACCAGCTTAATAAAATTAAGGAATGTGTAAAGCACATTAGACACTAGATGCTTATTAACTACCTTCTGCTTCACTCTGACAAGACAGAAGTACTTGTACTAGGATCACGTGCAGCTAGAAGTAGGTTTTCTGATTACAAAGTAACTCTGGATGGCCTTTCTGTTTCTTCACATACAGCAGTAAAAGACCTCAGTGTGATCATTAATTCCAATCTTTCATTTGAAACTCATATCGATAGCATTACCCAGATAGCTTTCTTTCTTCTCAGAAATATTGCTAAGATAAGAAAAATAATGCCACTACATGATGCAGAAAAACTAGTTCATGCTTTTGTTACCTCTAGGTTGGATTACTATTATGATGCCTTTGTGGCAGCGGGGGCACAGTCAAGTGCCAGTTTGTGAATGGAGTGCAAAGCCAGGGAAGATGAATGGCAAAGTGATCGCACCTGTGGGTAATTAATGTGCTGAGTGTGTTTTCCCAGTGAAGGGGAGCTGATAAAAGGGTGGAGAGGAGAGAACAAGGGGAGTGCTTCCCTGCATGCCATGTTTGTGTGTGCACTGTGAGACAATTGTGAATCTTTGAAAGCTGAATAACTTAAATAAAAGGTGCCATAGTACTGAACCCACCTGTTCCAGCGCTTCAGTATCCCATCACTCCCAAAAGAGTACTACACTGGTGCCATTACCCAGATATGCCAAAGTGACCTGCCATCATGGAGTCCTCCCTGTTCAGGGAGCTTGTCCATGCCCTCGTTGCCACCAAGCAGAACCAGCACCAGGTGCGGGTTATGATGTGCAATGAGCAGGAGTGGCACTTCGAGGCCCTGCTGCAGGCCCAGCAAGAGGACTGCCAGGCACTCCTGCATCTCATCACATGCGACAGCCACAGAGTCAGCGGGCTTCCCCCACATCACTCTTGTGAAAATGGGGCCGCACGATGACCTCAAGGCCTTCAGAGCAGTCTTCAAGCGAGCCGCAGAGGTGTGGGGATAGCCAAACAAGCAGCAAGTGGCTTGCCTACTGCTGCTCATCACCACGGAAGTCCAGCTTAAGGCCTAGCAACTGCCTACTGACAACAGGCTGGACTATGGGGACTTGAAGTGTGCTGTCCTGCAGCAAATTGGCCACACCCTCAAGCAACACCATTAGCACTTACATGCTTTGACACTGGAGGAAGTTGGCTGGCTGTTTGCCTACAACCAGCAGCTGCAAGATGCCCACCGGCAGTGGTTAGGGACAGAGGACCACAACATTGAGGGGGCCATCAATGCGATGGCACTGGAGCAGTTCATTGCTCAGCTGCCAAGGGGGACTATGGAGAGGGTCCAGTGCCACCAACTGACATCCCTGGATCCAATCCAATCCAATCCAATCCAGCTTTATTTATAAAGCACTTTAAAAACAACCAGAAGGTACCAAAGTGCTGATCGAGCAATTGAGTTGGCAGAGGACCATCTGGCGGTGGTTCCAGTGGCAGGCGGACATCCTACCTCTTCTCTCTCTCTCTCTCTCTCTCTCTTTCTCTCTCACTCTCATCCTGCCCCTCCTCCTGTTCATTCCATCCCTCCCATCCCCTCTAGATACCATGGAAGCGGGGACCAATTCCCCTACAGCCAGCTCCTTGAGCCCATCGTTCCCCTTCCCCCTCTTCCCCTTATGCTTTTGTGTTTTCCCCTCAGGTGAGCGATCCTCACCCCAGCAGTGCAGAGGTGAGGCCTGGGCTGGTGTGCTGGTGTTGTGAGGAACCTGGACACTTCCAGGACCAGCTCCATGCAATGGGGTGGGGGCAGTGGTCCTGAACCCCGACATGCCAGAAACCACCCTGATCACGCTGGAACATACCGCATACTAGTGAGCATCCAAGGGGTTACACATCACACTTTGGTGGATTCAGGCTGCAGTCATTACATTACATTACATTACATTACATTACATTACAGGCATTTAGCAGATGTTCTTAGCCAGAGCAACATACAACATACCCAGAGCAGCCTGCAGTTGGGGGTTAGGTGTCTTGCTCAAGGGCACTTCAGCCATTCTTGCTGGTCTAGGTAATCAAACCAGTGACCTTTTTGTCCCAAAGCTGCTTCTCTAACCATTAGGCTATGGCTTCCCCAATTAAATGTTGATTCAACAAAGCTTGGTTCAAGGCAAGGCATTGGGTACAGCACGTCTAGTGAAGGTTCAGTGTGTGCACGGGGATGTTCATGATTACCCACAGGTACTGGTAAAAATCCTATTTCGGGGAACAAATTATAGTGTTGAGGCAGCAGTTAGCCCACGCTTCACCCACCCAGTAATTCTGGGGACAGATTGACTGGGGTTTAAGAGCCTAATAGAGCAAGTGCTGGTGGGTGGGTCCTGCCATAGCAAATCAAGGGGAGATCTCGGTGTGATGTTGTTGGGGGAAGCCATCCCAAAACTGTCTACATCAGCTCCGCATCATAATGACACAGAGAGCGGGGAGTGCACTGGCCCTTCCCATTCTCTCAGGGATTCCCTAATGGATTTCCCTCTGCAGCAGGCATGAGGCAAATCTCTGTGGCACATGTTCAACCAAGTGAGAGTAATCGATGGTCAGAACTTCCAGCCAAATGTTGCACTCTCCCACCCATACTTTTCTATAATTAAAGGTAGGTTGTATCGAGTGATGCAGGACACTCGAACCAGAGAGTGAATAACACAATTATTGATTCCTAAAAGTGGGAAGGAACTCCTTTTTGATGTGGCTCATTATAACCCAATGGCCAGCCACCTGGGGCAAGACAAAACACTAACCTGACTCATGGCCTGGTTCTACTGGCCAGGGATTCATGGGGATTTCCACAGGTTGTGTGTGGCATGCTGCAAGTGCCAACCGGTAAATCTACCAGCCACTCCAAAAGCACCATTGTGCCCTCTTCCCCTAATTGAAACCCCCTTCGAAAGAATCGCTATGGATCTTGTCAGGCCATTAGGTTGGACTGCATGAAGGCATCGCTTTATTTTAGTCCTGGTGGACTATGCAATGCGATACCCGGAAGCAGTGCCGCTGCATAACATTTCCACATGCAGCATCATAGAAGCATTGTTTAAAGTTATCTCCCGAGTCGGGATTCTGAAAGAAATCTTGACTGATCAAGGCACAACATTTATGTCATGCACACTTCACAAAATCTATGATTTATTGCACTTGTGTACTTGTGCAATCTGCACAAGTGTTTATCATCCACAAACAGATGGCTTGGTTGAGTGATTTATCCACACACTTAAGAACTTAATTCATAAGTTCATGCACAAAACCACTCACAATTTGGATAAATGGCTCGAACCCTTGTTGTTGCACAAGAAGTCCCACAAGCCTCCATGGGGTTTTCCCCATTTGAATTTCTATATAGGCACAAGCCTCGGGGCATCCTAGATATCATCCATGAAAATTGTGAGGAAAGGCCTTCTGACAGTAAGAATGAAATTCAATATGTTCTCAACCTGTATGCAAAACTCCACACACTCAGCCAATTTGTAGCAGACTCAATAATGTCAGTCCCAGCTGTACAACAGGGGGACACGCCTTAGAGAATTCACACCTGGGGATAAGGTTCTTGTATTATTGCCCACATTGAGTGCTAAATTGTTCACCAAGTCGCAAGGCCTCTTTGAGGTCACATGGCGGGTTGGGGACGTCAACTATGAAGTGAAGTGAATGGATAGAGGTGGGGCATGGCAGATATACCACCTAAATCTGCTCAAACCATGGAACAAGGGGGCCCCCATGGCATTAGCAGTGGTAGTTTTGGAGAGGGAGGAGCTGGGGCCAGAAGTAAAAACAAAATCCGCCGCACGATCCACCCCAGTTCCCTTTGGAGACCACTGCTCGCTGGTCCAAGTTACCAAGGTTGCCAGATTGCAAATGGAGTTTTCAGACATGTTCTTGCCTCTTCGCAGTTGCACTCACCTCATAGAACACCACATCGAGACTCTTATAGGGTTGGAGGTGCGTAGCTGTCCCTACCAAACTTATCTCCTACTTATCCAAACACAAAAAAATGATAGTTCATGATGAACTAAAGTCCATGCTCAAGATGGAGATAATTAAGGAGTTGCACAGTGACTGGAGCAGCCCGGTAGTTCTGATTCGGTTTGGTTCAGTTCTGTGTGGACTATTGCAAGGTCAATGTAGTGTCTAAATTTGATGCATATGCAATACCTCGCATTGATGAACTGCTCGATCAGTTTGGCATGGCTTGTTTTTATTTGACACTGGATCTGAGAAAGAGACATCAGCAAATCCCCTTGATTCCCCTATCCTGTGAAAAAACAAACTTTTGGCTTACACCAATTCATCACTCTTCCATTCGGGTTATTCAGGGCTTCCACAACATTTCAACAGCTCATGGACAAAATCTTCTGCCCACATGCCACCTATGCCGTGGCCTACCTCAATGACATTATTATATACAGTAATCATTGGCCATGGCAAATAAAACACCTCAAGGCCCTGCTAGGGTCGTTGAGGCATGCAGGATTCACAGCTAATCCAAAGAAGTGTGCAATTGGATGGGTGGAAGTATGGTATCTGGACTTCCACTTGCAGCATGGGCAGTTGCATCCCCAAATTGACAAGACAGCAGCAATTGCAACCTACCTGAGGCCCAAGACCAAAAAGGGGGTGAAACAGTTCCTGAGGTTGGCTGGCTACTATTGTAGATTTATGCCTAATTACTCAGATGTCATCAGCCCACTGACTGATCTCACTAAAAAGGGAGCACCAGATCTGGTCCAGTGGATGGAGTCATGCCAACAGGTCTTCACCCAGGTAAAAGCTGCACTGTGTGGTGGGCCACTTTTACACTCCCCTGACTTCTCTCTCCCTTTTATTTTGCAGACAGATGCATTGAACAGAGGGCTGGGGGCTGTTTTGTCCCAGATGGTGGAGAGGGTGGAACGCCTGGTGCTGTACACAAGCTGCAAGCTCTCTGTGTCGGAGACTAAGTACAGCACCATTGAGAAAGTGTGCTTGGCCATCAAGTGGGTGGTCCTCATCCTTTGGTACTACCTGAGGGGATGCCCTTTCACCCTCTGCTTGGCTCATGCTCCCCTCCAGTGGCTCCACCATATGAAGGATGCCAATGTGTGGCTAACCTGTTGGTATCTAGCTCTGCAGCCCTTTGAGTTCAAGGTGGTCCACAGGCTGGGGACACAGATGGTGGTGGTGGACTACCTCTCCTGTTGGGGGAGGTTTTTTTCTCAGCTGCAGGCAGGGCAGCTTCCTGGCCTGAATCGGGCAGTGGAGGTATGTGGCAGTAGGGGTGCGATCGAGCACTGGTTTGTGAATGGAAAGCAAAGCCAAGGAAGGTGAGTGGCAAAGTGATCACACCAGTGGGCAATTAATGTGCTGTGTTTGTTTCCCCAATGACGGGGAGCAGGTAAAAGGGTGGAGAGGAGAGAACAAGGGGAGAGCTTCTCTGCATACCATGTTTGTGTGCGCACGTATGTGTGTCAGAGTGAGACAATTGTGAAGCTTTGAAAGCTGAAAAGCTTAAATCAAAGGTGCCATAGTATTGAAGCCACCTGTTGCAGCACGTCAGTATCCCACCACTCTCAACACAGTATTACAGCCTTAATATCTGGATGGTCCAATAAGTGCATAAACAAGCGTCAGTTAGTTCAAAATGCAGCAGCAAGAATCCGTACTAAAACTAGAACCGAGCCACCCGCTTGACGTCTTGGGTATTTTCTTTTGTTTTCTGGTTAGTTTCCTGTAGTCAGAGCTCCAGTCGGAGTTTTTTTTTTTTGGTTTTGGTTTTTTTGCCTGGTATTCCCAAGTTTACAATTAATTTAAGATTTAAGAAACCTTCCTGATTATACTTTTAGTTCCTCTATGGTTTTTGTTTTTATGAGCCCATTTCTTTTTGTTTTGTTTGTGTTTGCTGTAGGATGAGTGTCAGGCCACAGGTCTTTTATGCTGAGTTCCTGTTTCAGTTTTAGCCTCTCTTGGGAATGTGTTTATTTTCCAATGTAGGCCTGGTTTGACTCCAGCACAGGGTGAGTCACCGCATTACACATGCTTCTGTCTGAGTGGACAAGTGTAGGCAGCAACATAGAATTATTATTGCATGTAATGGTCAAAAGTGAGAACTGCAACCAGTGCTAACAGGGGCCCACTTGAGCAGGAATCACAGTGCCCCATACTCACTCTTAAAGATTTTCAGTGGATGTGGAGCAGTGGACAGGACAGTTAATCACAAGGTTTCCAAGTTTGCATTTCTTTACTCCAATTGGGATAGTTTAAAAGTACTCTCTGCAGTGTGTATATTATGTACAGAACCATTTTTATTGTAAGGTATATTGGAAAGACCAAAGAAGGGGGATTTTTGAGTGGGTGGTATCCATACATTGGAAATGTGTGCACACCCTGACTTTGTTTTATACAAAAAGGTTCAAAATAAAAGAAAATATTTCTCTCTTTTTCCAATCTCACATCTTTTGTGTGTGTGGTTGGACTGGAAAGTTGCTGAAACCTGGCAACCCTGGTTAATAATGTGTGTGCACCTTACTGGTAACAGGTAACACACCTGGGAGTTATTTCAATTATCCTCACTCTTGTAATCACAGAGAAGTTCCTTTACATAAAACTATCTTGTACAGCTTCACTTTTTCTTTCAAGTCTGAACTCACTCTGTCAACTCACACCCACTCTCTCTTACACATTATAATATGCAAAGAATCAGGACGTTCACTCAGGAAAGCTCTCTCTCTCTCTGTGTGTGAGAGACACATGCATTCATTGTTCACTTCAACTACCACTGGCAAATTGTTCAAGTCTATACTTCCTGTAGGAAATACACACTCACACACTGTTTCAAATCTCATTACAATGAATAGCAATTTGCTGACATACACCAGGTCACATTACAAATTATAGTTACACATTACAAAAAAGCCACATCCACTCTCTCTGTGACGCATAACATGCAGAACCAGGAAGTTCATTTCAGAGTAAACGAACCTTAGAAATCTCAGAGACGCAGAATTCTCTCTCTCTCTACTATAGAAAAATGGCAGAGGCCAGTATTTCAGTACATCAAGAACAGTTCAGTTGTCCAGTGTGTCTGGATCTCCTGAAGGATCCTGTAACTATTCCTTGTGGACACAGTTTCTGTAAGGTGTGTATTAATGACTGCTGGGATCAGGAGGATGTGAAGGGTGTCTACAGCTTCCCCCAGTGCAGAGAGACTTTCACTCCAAGGTCTGTTCTACGCAGAAACAACACTCTGGCTGAAGTGGTGGAGAAACTGAAGAAGACTGAACTCCAAGCTGCTTCTTCTGCTCACTGTCACACTGGACCTGGAGATGTGGAGTGTGATTCCTGCACCGGGAGAAAACGCAAAGCCGTCAAGTCCTGTCTGGCCTCCTATTGTGAAGCTCATCTTAAACCTCACCGTCAGTCTCCTGCCTTTAAGAAGCACAAGTTAGTTGAAGCCTGTGCAGAGCTCCAAGAGAAGATCTGCTCTGAACACGACAAACTGATCGAGATCTTCTGTCGTACTGACCAAAGCTTCATCTGTTATTTGTGTATGACGGATGAACATAAAGGTCATGATACAGTTTCAACTAAAGCAGAAAGAAATGAAAAACAGGTGAGAACTGGACGTCATTCTTCTTTTTCAAGTCATTTTATACAAATTCTATTTCTAATCTAATTTCTATTCAGTGGATTTAATTGGTTCTCTGACTGTCATTCTCGGTGAAGTAAATTTTTATTTCCAGTCCAACAGTAACATGTAAAGAAATGTTAGAGGTCAGACCAGTCAGTGGACTTTAAACAGCCAACACCCAACAACCTTCTTCCAGCATTTTACAGCTAAAGTGCTCGCGTGACTGTGTTAAAGCTCTGTAACTGGAGATCATATTTCATAACATTTAATGATCTACAGGTAAAAAAAAAAAAATCTTTATCTTTCTGAATGTGAGTGTAGTTGCGGTCTGTTTTTGAGAACTTCTTTGGGATGAATGATCCCAATTCTGGAAAGTTCAAATCTCTGCAGAGAGTTTGGTCAAAACCCCAGCGTTCATGTCAACATTCACTAGATTGATGAAGTTCAATCCCGATGTTCACTGATGGTTCATTTAATCCGGTGGAATTGGGTGTGGTTATAGTAGTAGTAATACTTTGTCCTAATAGGGCAATTATTTTGCAGCAGTAGCACCCATATTTACACACACACACATTTCCACAAAACATTTAAAAACACAGAATTTAAAATAATAAATAGAATAAGAAGTGTGGGGGGGGAGTATAGAGGTTATTTCTGTTTCCTAGTAGAGTTCAATAACTGGACAGCAGAAGGTATAAAGGAGTGTTTATATCTGTTAGTTTAGGCTAATGGATATTTGAAATGGGAGCCAGAGGGCAAAGTCTGAAATTCGCTGTGCAGAGGATGGGTATAATTTGACAGGATGGATTCAGCCTTTTCAATTTCAATGATTGGTGCCCCGAAAATCACTGAATCATTGAAATTGAAAAGGATCTCTCCACCCCTGCACAGGCACTCTCAGGTGATCATGTTAGGGTAAAATTGGCCTTTGGTTATTTACTCTTTACATTAAATGTTATAGAAAACCTATTGCTCTCAATGGTGCATTTTGCCCATGTTCAGGGTGGAAAATAAGAGATTCGAGTAAGACAAGCCAAATTGGTGTGTTTAAAAAGAAGGGCTCATGGAGAATAAAGAAAAAAATATTTAAATCTGCGCACATTCCCACAAGGCGTTACGGTGCTCTGAAAATGACATCCAAAATGATTTGTCAGACTTGTGAGGTCTTCTGTTCAAACACTGATAGAGTT
>JAOBAL010000009.1:32665234-32675975 GCA_025212315.1 Batrachocephalus mino | reverse complement strand
AAGAAAGAAAGAAAGAAAGAAAACTCACATGAAGATGCACTGAAATATTTCCTTAATATCACCGTTAATTTTGACAATTTCAGTTCATTACTGAAAATTGTAGTTACATTTTAGTCTTTATTATTTAGTTTTAGTCAAGATTTAGTCAGTGGAACTTGGTTTTAATTTTAGTCAGTGTTTTAGTCATAATTTTGTCAGACAGTTTCATGATACTTGTTGTAAAATGTGCCCTGTAGCTTTAAGAGGGGCTGTTACAGGAGGGGTGTTGTCGGATGTTTTTCTCCATAAAGCAACAAAAAACATGACTGGTGATGGTGTTGCTTTGCGACAGTTATGTGGAATTAGTCACAAATTTGTTGTTGCTTTGCTAGTCATTGAATGAAGACGACATTTTGTATACTGTAATGATGATGACGACTATTTTCATAAAAAGAATAGCAGGGAAAATAAAATAAACAGTCTTCAGGCATAATAAACCAACACTGTACAGACATCCAAGCAAAACAAAGTAAGACAAATAACCCATAATAAAATAAAATGTGATGAAATAAACAAAAAAGCTTAAATGAAAAAATAAAAAGTGGGAATCCACGAAGCTACCCTTCCATCTGGAAAGCCAGATATACTTGACACTTCACATGCCCTTCGCAACGTACCAAGCTGGACTTCAGCATCCTTTTTCCAGCCCAGTTCTATCAGTCCCGACTTCATTCTTTGTCATTTAGTTGTTCCCAGGTATTCAGAGAAGGGGTCCCAGATCTGGTAGAATAAAAAGGGTTTGTCTTTTAAAGGTAGACTGCCTTCAGATTTTTCAAGTGTAGGTCATAAAAAGAATTTTCCCCTGACACCCGGTTATTTTATTTAGTGGACCGAAAGCTACGGAATTCGAATCACAGACTTCCAATTTTATTAGGGTTTTTTTAAAAATAGAACAATTAATGAATTAAGGCTACGTGGCCCTAAATTCTCTATTTTTTCCTGCTTCACCATGACCCAATTCAAGATACGTCATGCATCACGTGGTAGGCTTTCCCCTGTCGCGCAAGGCATTGTGGGATACAAATTTGAAACAGGAGAGAAAAATGGAGGACACGAGTGTGCATGGAAGACCAACTACAATACCGGAAAGAAAGCGAGAAGAAAAGACGTTGTTATATACGAAGGAAAGGAAACGCAGGACCAAACTAATCAATATCGGCGCTCAGCGAGCACCTTGGTGTGATCAGCTGTTCGTTTAGTGACAGAATGATGTAACGGTCAGTGCATGGTCAAAGATCAACCTGTAGATGGCAGTAATGCGACACTGTGGATGCCAGCTGCTGTAAAACCCAAAAGAAAAAGAAGGTAAACCTGCGCATGCTCACACGGACTTCCTCTGTCTGCTTGACTGCATGAAGCAAGCGACTTCATGCACATTATTTGCTCGGGAATCCGCTCAAATAACTTCCCAGGCTCAGGATGGCCTGATATTTTGCGAGATAGTACCGAAATAAACCTATATCACAATGACCAAATTTCAGAGGGAACTAAATTTCACCGATTTTATGAAATTGAAAGGTCGTCTAGCTTTAAGCCTGTAGAGAAGGCTTCAGAAGGAATAATACTTGTCACAGTCTGCAGCCACTGATTTAAGAGTGGGACCTTTATCAGAAATCCACATGACCAGGATGCATTTCGGAGTGGAGTGCAACATGATATGCGAAAGGTCTCCGTTACGAAAGTCAGCTGGTAATTAATCATTTAATCCCAGCAGGCAAGTCCTTGTGCTAAGATGTACCGGGCGCTTGAAAATGATGTTAAGCTGTTGAATTATTGCAGTTCAGTACTTTTGGAAATGAGGACAGTTACACAAACAGTGAAAGAACAAACCAACAGCAGATTGACATTTAATACAAACATCTGAAAGATTTGGATTCGTTCTGTGTCTGGCTTCAGGAGTAATATAAAGCCTGTGTAAAATCTTAAACTGTCTCTCCCAGGCTGAATTAGATGCTAGGGATACAATTTAGTCTTCAAATAAAAGGTCAACGAATTCCTATCGTGAAAATTTTTTCAACAACCCTATGCTTATCTTAGCTACCCTATGTACAGCACTTTGGTCAGTGAAAACTATTTTAAATGTGCTTTATAAATTAAATTTACTTACTTTTGCAGCCTTTCCAACTTCACATTTTAGCTGTTACTTGTTGATTTTGCCATAAATACAGCTGAAATTTGGCATAGATAACTTCAGCAGATCAGACTGACCTGCACTTGAAGTTGCTTTAATAATGTCTGTTATTTTGCTGCATCCTCTTGGTGAGTAGGCCAAATCAGTGATAGAATAGGGTAGGCCACCAGGATTTCTCTTCAATCTTCCAATGGCCAACATGGGCCTGCAACCACCCACACATGTACAGTGCACATGAACTCCCATCCTATGGTGCTAAAATGCTAGCTAAATCAATGTCAATCTGCTGTGTTTGAGGCAAATCATATCTGCATTGAAATATTTAAAAAAAAAAAAAAGTCATGGATCAGGCAGTGTGATTCAGTGACTCAAAATCCTGAAATGCATGACCTACAAGTATGCTGAAAAAGGAAGATTTGGTGGAGAGATGGGAAGATCCAAGTTGATTTTCCTGAATTACAATCTAAATACTTTCCAGTGCTTACAGTATCATCCAATCGTGGATGGCCAGAGCAAGGTCATATTTGCATGGCTAGTTTCTGAATTTGATCAACTGTGCAAATTGGGGAAGAGAAATAAAGTATAAGGTAGGTTAACTGTCTTGGTCATCTTTTTCTCTAAAAATAATATTCAGCTGTGCAATATGGCAAATTGAAGTAAATACTGTACGTATCGCTCTTTCTCACACATGCACTCAGAATGGGTACATTGGCTACTGGTTATAAATAAGTGTTTTCTGATACCTTGTCCATACAGTAAATATAGCATATGTACATGTTATCAATTATACTAGCCTCACCTCTTGCAAGCATCACCAAGCTGTAAGCAGCATCAGGGCTTGTAGTATTTTGGTTAGTAGTTTTGTTTACTGTGTTGTGTGCTGTGAACTATATTTTCAAAATAGTAAGAAAGCACTTGTTCATGAATTGTTTTAGAAGCATTATTTAGTACTAATGAGCAAATTTTGTTTCACAAGTAAGGACTCAAAAATTAAATAAAAAAAAAATAAAGCAAATAGCAGAAGTTTGACCAATTATACTTTTAACTTACTCTTGGTTTTCACGAAAGAGCTGATTTATTCCCACATCAGACTTTTGTAATTGCAAACCGAGCAGATTGCTCAAAAGATTCCCACATTGTTTTTGCTGCCTTCTCAAGTTTTTGTTGAATGGCTGGAATTCTTGGCATAAATATCTGCCAAAAAGCTCAAAAAAACCTTACAAAACCTTTCATTTAATCTTTCAGAAGGACCAAACAAAAGCTGTGATAATCAAAAGGTACATTTTCTTAAAATAAACACCACTTGCTTGATATCGAATCAGTAGCCTTGGCGAACCATGAGGTGAACTTCGTTTATCTTTTTATTTGCCAATTATTTTCCGATACTACGAAGTTATAATGAGGTTTCTCTTATTTCGGTTCCTGTTCTGATTGGTTCCGAAGTTTATCAAGAAGTAGAACGAGTAATCGAACTTGACCAGGATAAATGCTGATTGGTTACGAAGTTTCGCTATTGTTACACTCATTCTTACATTCTTATACTTGTTCTTGTGTACCTTTGATAATGCAAGATCAACTGTTCGTATTGCGAGATCACGATTCGCCGTTCTGGTGATTGTAATGCTTATACGTACAGTATGCGCAGTGCACTATCATTACACTAATTCTTACAACACAATGACATAGTGGCTACTGCCTTGCTTCGCTTCTATGCACCTCACTTTTTTAGTCCTTGTGCACTTACATTTGGGTATGTGGTGTGCCTAGCAACCTACAATCTCTGAAATAAGACACCCAATCAGTTTCTTCTAGGCTGCCTATTTCAGAAAACATGCTTCAACAAGTGGTTCCTATGTCACAAGTGGAGCTCATTAGAATGATCCCACCCCCTCATCTGAGTATCTCCACTCATAGCTTGAGAATTGCCTTTGCGGATGAACATTCATTTGGAAAGTGCTACCTGATTGGTTGGTGGAAGAGGGGTAGAGCAAGCAGAGGCTCATTATCATTTAAAGGAACAGGCACTCAAATCAGCCGTTTTGAACACGACTGTTTGCGCAGGGTCAGAAGGGAGCTGTGGTGGTTTATCCTTGTGGTATTTCGACCAAAACATGTCACAAACATTTTATTAAGACCCCATGGAACTGTGTCAGCTTGTGGAAAAGGGGTATCATATGTCACCTTTAAGAGTCACCAGACTCAAATGGATGACACCAACTGCAATGAAGCATACACATATTCCTACAGATGCATAGAATGTGACTTATCATGCTCTTCTTGTGCGTGAGGCTAGCATGTCCTCCTTTACACACACCTAATTACAAACCCCTAGTGATAGAAAAGTACACTTGCAAATCCATTGTATTGACTATCGTGTTAGCATAACTGATAATATTTTCTACTTTCAGTGCTCAGAACAAGGTGCAAACAGGAGACAGACAGAATATGAAGTAAAATCATATAAAACGGCACGTCCAAAGGCTGCCTAGGATGACGCAAAGAGCAGCTGATCGTCCCTTGCTTGAAGAATTTAGTATGCATAGTTTCATGCAGAGAAGTAAAGTATTTTTAAGGACCACAGGATCCTCTTCGCTGACAGTAAGGGGCGACTCGTCAATCAATTTTGTCAGACAGCAATAGTGAGGGATTTTAATGACATCAGAGGTCTTCCATGTCTAATTTACAGAACAGCTTGAGCAGGTGTAGCCATGAGGTTGTGAATTCCACAAAAGTAAACAGATACGAACAGAAAGTGTCCCGGTACCGTGGTTGAGCTTCTTCAGTGCTGTGACTGGATGCAGAACAGCTCAGGGGGACTTCACATTCAACAAGGTGACACTGGAGATGGCTGGAATGTTTCATTTCTTTCAAAATACGCCAAGTTGACAGCAATTAGCAGCGCAAGCAAGCTACTGGCCTTTTTAAAAAAGAAGTTGTTTACCATATGCGGCAATTTGGGAGTGTTTTTTGATGCAAATGAGCGTGGGCTCATGCCCACTTTGATAAATGAGACCCTACATCCTGGGATAAAAACAGGACAGTCTATGATTAAAACAGCATTTACAAACCTAAAGTATCCATGTGAGATTAGCCACCGCAACAAAGGGGAGCCTTCAACATAAATTTAAGACATTTCTATCTTCATGAATCTTTGAAATGGTTTAAAAGAAGAAAAAAAATAGCCTGTCCCTCATACTGGCCACTGTTGTTGTGTACAAGTTTGAAATCCGATCAATCCTGTGGGAGGAGTAGGGATTTTTGTGAAGGTTTATTGGAATATCTCTTTAGAGTCTTCTGGGTGAGTTTCAGTGAAAATATCCAAGCAGTTTACAAAACAGTAGTGTTTGGTGTGACGAGTCACTCAAAACTTTCAAACGCCCATAAAATGTTAAATATGACAGGTGGCGCCACCGTCTTGACAACTTTTATGCACACCCACCTGAGGAACATTCCTTATGAGTTTGATCAAAATCCAAACGCTCTTGTGGGAGGAGTCGTGATTTTTGTGAAATTGCATATGACCCCTCTGTAGCTGCATCCATGGCAGGTGGCACCACCTGCTGAACAATTCTTGTTGGAATATGTCTTTAGAGTCTTCTGGGTGAGTTTCAGTGAAAACATCCTAGCAGTTTATGAACAGTAGTGTTTGGTGTAACGAGACACCAAAAATTTTGCCCATTAAATGTTAAATATAAGAAGTGGTGCCATCGCCTTGACAACTTTTATACATACCAACTTGGGGAACGTTCCATATGAATTTGATCAATATCTAATCACTCCTCTAGGAGGAGTAGCGACTTTCGTGAAATTGTACATGACCCCTCTGTAGCCTCATGCATGGTAGGTAGCACCACCTGGTGAACAACTCTTGTTGGAATATGTCTTTAGAGTCTTCTGGGTGAGTTTCAGTGAAAACGTCCCAGAGTAGCATTTAATGAGTCACCCAAAAATTTCAGATGCCCATAAAATGTTAAATATGACAGGTGGTGCTATCGTCTTGACAACTTTTATCCATACCAGCCTGGGGAGCATTCCCTATGAGTTTGATCAAAATCTGATCAATCATCTTGGAGGAGTAGCGACTTTTGTGAAATTGCACGTGACCCCTCTGTAGCCTCATTCATGGTAGGTAGCATTACCTGGTGAACAACTCTTGTTGGAATATGTCTTTAGAGTCTTCTGGGTGAGTTTCAGTGAAAACGTCCTAGCAGTTTACAAAGACTAGCATTTAATGTGACGAGTCATTCAAAAATTTTAAACGCCCAAAAAATCATAAATATGACAGGTGGCGCCATGATCTTAACTTTTATGCACACCCACCTGGGGAACATTGTATGTGAGTTTGATCGAAATCTATAGGAGGAGTAGCAATTTTGGTAAACTGGTGGATGACGACGAGAGACAACCGACGGACGACGCGTGATCACGTGAGCTAAGGATGAGCTAATAAACCTAAAACAACCCCACAAAAAACAAGACTGACATAATTTTAACTCTCTCAGTTTTACTAGATAACATTACAGTGCCTTCAAAACACCAGGCATGACTCCAGGAGAATGTAGTGTACTGACACATTACTCATCATGTTTATTCTGCAACACAGCTTTATAGAACACAACCCAAAACACACGAACAGTATTTACAAGTTCAACACATTTCTCAAAGCGTAGCATGTCTGCATCGTCCCTTTGGAAGAACGCAGGTCGGCAGAGTCAAATGACAAAAATCAGATGAACAAAATAGAACGCAGGAAAAAAAAGAGAGAAAAAGTCACAAGCGCGCTTCACTCATACAGACTATTATGTACAAACGCAACTGTGATTTAAAATAGTTTCTTATGTTCATAAATATCTCGATTCTCTTCTTATGGTACATACATTTGCATGCTTGGCCATGTTTCCTTCTATAAAACTATACCATCCAAAGCATGTGGATGTATTGAGAATATAAATAAGTCTCCTATATGCAACAGTAGAAAGCAAAAAAAAAAAAAATCTGATCTTCATTAAGTAGTGGATGACTTTTCGAAGCATCCAGGTCATTCAGACAGTAGCACTGCAAAAACATAGCTGAGTTGGTGTATGCGTGTGTGTGTAGTCATTATACCGAGGTGCTTAATGGTCATTTTCCCCAGATGAATACAATATCATCTTGAATAATGGTCAGTCATGAAGAAGAAAAAATACAGCATCATTCCAGCTACTACAGTATTCAAGTAGCCTGAATACAGTTAAAAAAAAACCAACATTCTTTCAATGATACAGTAAGTCTTTTTAAAGCATTGCACATTTTCCCTTAATCTTGACAATGGTAGACTGGCGTTCAGGAAGCTTTGGTTTCGCCAGTGGCAGAAAAATATGACCCTGTGACATCATATGTACTAGTTTTAGTGCAAGACTCAAGGCCAAGGAGTCATTTTTTTTTAACTAAGCCTAGAACAGATTGTCACACATATCCAGTCTTACATGGGTAATAAATTCAGCAGCGTCTGTGGATCTCCAGTGGAAAAGCAGCACCTCAAAGGCTGATCCCAGTTACACTGGAGTCGGGCAGGAAGGCTGTGATGGCGCTGTAGCCTTTCGCCCGCCGGATCATGTCCCTGATCTCGCGGTTAAGCTCGGTGAGACGTGAGCAGGCCTCGGACAAGTCTTGCTTACAGCCCACCAGGGCGAACGTGCCCGTCTGACCCAGCGTCTGGTGCCGGAAGTAGATGTTTAGGAGAGTCTGGGTTTCGTTCTCCGAGCTGCTGCCGAAGATGTCGCTCGGCCACAGCCTCCTGCAAAGCCGAGTGGATTCATGATTCATATTCTGTTCATTATTTAGCCAGTCTTTAAAAATTTGATTTTTCTTTAAATCTCACTCCCACCTGCTCTCACAGCAGGTTTGACCAATCCCAAGTATGCTCAACCGTATGACTTTATCTAAAACCCACCCCCAGAGTGCTCAATCACTCCAGAACTCGCTAAATATACTTCTGGTGGTGATACCTGCACTCCTGAATGTAGAGGATGGCTGTGGAGAACTCGTTGTTCCTCAGGCTCTCCAGGATGGCCTGCACCGCCGCCTCAGACGAGCTGAAGGAGGGATCGGTGGACGTGTTAGTGTCTTGCGCTGTCTGCTCTCTTGCAACTGAAGCTGCTGCTGCTCGCAGTTTATTCTTTAGCTCATTCAGCTCCTTGGACATGTTTACCAGCTAGAGAGGAGCCAAAAAAAGTTTTATGATGTCTGGAGACTTGAATTATCACGTATTAATAACTGTAATGAAAGGACGTCACTAAACCACTGGGGTACATGAATGTAAAAGGAACTTCAAGCTTATAGATTTAATCCGAATTGGTGAATATTTTAATATAAAACTGAGTACTTCTATAAAAAAAATCTTTACAAACTATTTCAGTCTGGTTTTTGCTCATCTCACAGTACCGACTCAGCACTTCTTGACATAGTTAACGAGTTAATGACCTCCTCTCCTCTGCTGATGCTGGGGCTCTTAATATCCTCCTTCTTCAGGACCTTAGCTGTGCTTGTGACACTGTCTGTCATGAACTGCTTCTCTCCCGTCTCTCTGTGATTGTTATTTTTGGTTCTAACTTTTTCTGGTTAAAATACTATCTCACAGATTGACAGCGGTTTATTTCCATCGCCAAGTCTTCCACGGCATCTGTCAGCTGTGGCGTCCCACAGGGTTCTGTCTTAGGTCCTCTCCAGTTCATTATCTATGTGCTACCCCTGGGCCAAATTATCCTCCATTATGGTTTGAATTTTCATTGCTATGCAGATGATATGCAAATTTACATCAGCTGCAAGGCTTCTACATCTGCCCCGCCCCCTGCCTCTCTGAATGCATCCAAAATCTAAAGCTGTGGATGAATGCTAACGTTTTAAAACTTAATGCTGATAAAATGGATCTTCTTCTGATTGGGTCCAAATCAATAACCTCTTCCAGTAGTAGTTTTAATCAAGTGTTATCTTTGATTCTGCCATCCTCTTTTCAAAATCCTCTTTTCAAAATTCAAAGTCATGAACTCCATGTTGGAGATGCCTTTTTTCACCTCTGCAACATTGCACGTCTCGGTCCTGCACTCAGTACCAAGGATGCTGAAACGTTCATCCATGCTTTTATTACATCATGATTAGATTATTGTAATGCTCTATTCATTGGTCTTCTAGCCAAGGCCATTGCTTGGCTTCAGTATATTCAAAACTCTGCAGCCAGAGTCCTCACCCACAGAACCTCCACTGGCTCCCTGATCTATATCACATTCAATATAAAATTCTTCTGTTCACATTTAAAGCATTCCATGGCTATATGGCTGCCGTCAGTCTTGGGTGACCATGGTTTGCGTCCAGAAGGTCTGTTCAGAACAGTGCCTTGAGTGGCTGTATAAGCCCACATGTGAGTGGCAGTCTCTGCTACAACAGGCGCACTTGAAGGAGGTGTCAGCGCCAGCTGTCGCCAAATGGCTGGCCTTCCTCCGGGCATGTTTCTCCTCTACTGCCTGTCTCAGTCTGGCCCCCCATCTCTGGCCTCCATTGGGTTCCTCCCACCTTTCAACATTCATGTTGAGCGCTTTTATGTTGTACTTGCAGATGTCTTCAAAGCGGAGGTGGGATCGTCCTTGTGCACGTTTTCCAGTGGCCAACTCATTGTACAGCAGGTCCTTGGGGATCCTCCCATCCTGCATGCGGTGGACATGGCTGTACCAGTGAAGGTGATGCTGTTGGAGCATCGTGAAGATACTTGGGATGCTGGCGCAAGCAAGGACCTCGTTGTTTGTGATTCAGTCCATCCAAACGATGCCAAGAATGTGCCGCAAACTTCACAGGTGGAAAGTGTTCAACATTCTTTCCTGTCTGGAGTAGAGGGTCTAGGATTCACTGCCGTACAGCAAGGTAGAGAGTACGCAGGCTCTGTAGACTGCTGCCTTGGTGTGGACAGCCATGGCTATACTCCTCAATCTCTCCTGGAACTACTACAACCCTATTCTACCATTTGTGGTCTCAGATCTTCATCCTCTGGTCTGTTTTCTGTCCCCAAATTTGAATTCTCCGACCATGGGTTCCTGGGCATTTAGGGTTGCAGCCCCCAAGTGGTGGAATTCTCTCGTGATAGGATGTGATCTCTCCCCAAATTCAAAACTCAACTTAAGTCTTATCTCCTCTCTCTCTCTGGTCTTCTTCCTCTCCTGGTCACCAAGTACTGTTCATCATTTTTCTATGCTTTGAGCTCGTCTGCTGTCTTTATGCCCATGTTGATTGTGATTTTGTTGTGTTCCTTTTCAGTGTCTCTTATCCGAAATGTCTTCATTTGTTTGTCATTCTGTTTTGTCTTGTGGTTGTGCCTTGACTCTGTAAAATGTCTTTAGGTTGGTCAAAGGCGCTATATACGGTAAATTAAACTTGTTGTTGCTATTTACTATTAAAACCTGTCGTTAAAACAAAGTGTGGTGAAGCAGCTTTTAGTCACTATGCAGTGCAGCTATGGAACCAACTCCCAGAGGACATTAAAAATGCTCCTGCTGTTGGCAGCTTCAAATCTAGGTTAAAGACCAAGTTGTTCTCAGATGCTTT
>JAOBAL010000009.1:29003471-29014089 GCA_025212315.1 Batrachocephalus mino | reverse complement strand
ATTAGGCGAACTGGGGAAAGTTATAACGGAATGATTTCGCACTGTAGTTGGGTTGAGCACATATATTTCTATGATTCGATGTTCGTCATTTTTAGAGGAGGCTGAGCCTCCCTCGTTGTCTTAGAGCAATCGCCCGTGAAATGTACTATGTATGTATGACTGAAGAACAGATCAAGCCTATATAATTGTGTAAAGTGTTATTTATATAATGACAGAAGTCTATATCTCTGGGGTGTATGTGCAGGATCCTAGTACTTGGCCCACAGTAAGATAACTGACTATGCCATCTTGTGTAGAAAGGAGAAAGATTTTAACACACCAAGGTTATCTATCTATTTTCTTTCACTCACCCCTATCACTTTGCCCCATTTTGCACAGATAAAAATGGATGCTGGGAATAAAAAGTCTTTTTTGTGGACTTTCTGGAAAGCTTTCTAGCTCATGTAGATGAGCAGATTATTAAATATTCTGTTAGCAGGATGGGAGGGAACATGCATAAAGTGGGCAGTTTTTTTAAATTCATATTTTCTGGTAAAGATCCTCAACTGAGGTAAGAGAAACTCTGATGAAGGTTCCAGTGGTTTCCATTATGTGTTCTAGCGGCTTGTGCTTTGACACAGAATGCAATTTTCAGAGAAGATACTCACAGAGCTGCACAGGATGCTGTCTATGGTTCCCCTAAATGTACTGAAGCTGGGAGGGCTGAGGTTTGCTCTCCTGTCTCTGCAGAAAAGTGAGACACTGTTGGGATTTTCTGGCACAGATAAGATCCTCTGTCATGTGCACCCCAAGACTGTCTCCATGATCACACTCGCAGAAGAGCACAGATTGATCAGTGTGGGACTGTGAGTCCTACTGGGGTCAAAAATCATCTCCTTTGTTTTCCTCCATGGATTGTTGCTTCTACTGTAGTCCTCTGACCCACTTCACCTTCTCTCTGTATGTCAGCTCATCCAATTTAATGACAATAAAATACAATTCAATTCAGTTTTACCTGGAGAATGTTTTTAACAGTGGACATCATCACAAATCAGCTTTACAGAAATATATAAGTTCTGGATATAAATTTTATAAAGATAAAATTTATCCTGAAGGATGAAGCCAGAAGGTGATGGTGGCAAGACGGGGTCACTGGGATCTCAGGAGGCGAGGCTCTAGACCAGGGAGGCGAGGCCAGATCACTCTGAAGGTGTCCATCCTTAAAAGTTCTGACATCTCTGATTACAGGTCCAGAAATGGTAAGTGGATTCCTTTTTTTATTATTATCATTATTTCTTAGATTCATAGTGTTTACAGGTTGTGATTACAAGCAGTTACACCCATATAACAATTAGTACTGAACCATAACAACACAAATTGTGTGTCATATAAGTGGAGCGAAGACATTTCACATTGTTTTCCACATTGTATTGTCTTTTAGTCTCTGATAAGTATTACCTCCTCTTTCACTGCTCATATACAACCATTTATTTTTTTAATTTTCATAGATGCCACAGGGCCTGTTAGGGTGGTGGTGCCCCTGGACTTGACACCCAAAAAATTTATTCAGTTACTCTGGGATAATGTTCCAGGGGTGCCTGAAGAATTTCAACTATGCAGAGTCAATGGACAGCGGCAAGTGGTGCCCCTGTCGGAGCAGTGTCCCCTACATATCCATACCCGTCGGGCACTGCAAAGGTCTAATTTATACCTTCGGCCAAAGGTCAGCTAATATAAAGAACTGTAATGTGAGAGTGGGTGAAATAGCAGTATGGAAATTGTAAAACATGTCCTTTGCAATCCTATAATACAGTGGTTGTCAAACTGGGGTACGAGTACCCCTGGGGGTACTTGGATCGATTCTTGGGGGAACGCAAAATAAATCTGTGATAGGTTCACAGCTCTCACCATCTTAAAGATAAACTTTAGATACAGACATGCAAACTCTTCCCAATACAACCAAACCCAATTCACCCAAATTGTCAATACATTGAGATGTCCCATTGCGTTCACAGTTTATTTAACAACAATTGTCCAAATATTAATTGCTATAGCGGTCTGTGCTTAGTAGTACACGTGTTTCAGGGGGAATGGGCCAGTCAGTATGCATGTTTCAGGGGGTACGCGCCACTCAAATGTTTGGGAACCACTGCTATAATATAATCACAAAAACAAGATGCTGATAGATACAGTCTTTTCATTACAGCAATTGGTCATTGTCATTAAGTTAATAGACCAGGAAAGAAGACATGCACAGCAAAAGCATTATCAACAGGAACAGGGCTCTACATTTCAAATCTGTTGCAGAAGTGGTCGAACTAGCTTGATAGATGTTTTGACTTTGAAGAATTATCAGTGACCGATCGAAAGTTGTGGCTTTGTGGCTGCATTTTTCATGTAGTGACTGCATTGTAGATGAAATACAAATTGGTAAAGTGATTCATGCTTTGAAATTTCATTTCATTTCATTTAGGATTCCACGGCTGAGGAACCCAAAATGAGGCAAGTCTTCTCTTTCTGTGGCAAACGTCACATATGTTGTTCTCTTTCTGTGGCCTACTTATCATGTTTAAGAGGTCACTTTTGTCACTGTTAATAAGGCTATGTACTGACTCATCAATCATTGTTATTGCTCTTCAGCGACCCCATCACAGAGCAGCCCACCAACTCCACGGACCGACAGCGCCCCCAGCCCACCAACTCCACGGACCGACAGCGCCCCCAGCCCACCGACTCCACGGACCGACAGCGCCCCCAGCCCACCGACTCCATGGACCGACAGTGCCCCCAGCCCACCGACTCCACAGACAGACCACGCCCCCAGCCCAACTCCACAGACCAACAAAATGAGTAAAATAATTTCTGCTTTTTTTAATCAATAATATTGCTTTATCTGTTCAAACATGTATCAGCCATTAGTCAAAAACTGAGAAACAAACAAACAAACAAAATGTTCCAAGCTGTCCATTGAAACCACTTACACTTACATATTGCCTTCCCATAAAATCTAAAATTTATGTTATAAGATTAGTGTTTGCCTTAATTACAATTAGCACCCAGTGAAATGGAATACTGAGTCATGCTGGCATGCAGGTGGGCTGGCAGGTTGTGTGTTAATGCCGTATAACAGCACAGCTATGAAGTACATCTAGTGAATTAGTAATCACTGTTCTATATCAATGCTGTTTTGCATTGTAACTACAACAGTGATTGTAAATCATGCCAGATGATCTTGCCAGAAAGAAAGGAACCAGCTGTTTACTTGCGATAACCACCATTGACAAGAAAGTAGGCCTATCACCATCGTGAAGGAATTAGCCCCCATCTCGTTCATTACAATAATTATGTATAACAGCATCCTGGAAATGTCACAATTTCTGTTTTATCCACATGCTTCCACCAGGAATTTTTGCTGGATAATGTCTTTTTTGTGATTGCCATTATGACAAGCTTTTGGACATTTATGTGTCTAAAAATGAATAACTTCTTTTTTTTTTAGAGAGGAGTTCTACACTCTGTCTGATGATGACAATGGTGAGGAGGTAGTCCTACTGGATTCGCCACCTATGGATGAATCTGATGTAAGTACATAAACCAACATGGTGTGTTAATATTCAATGTCAAGCTGTAATTTTTCTAGTAAGCTTCAAAAATGTGTTGTTCTGGATTCTATTACAGGATGAGCGGGATCTCGCTGAAATTTTAAGGACCTTCAGAGCACACAATATTGATGAGGAGTGCAGAATGACGGTCATCGCCAGGAGGAGCCATGTTCTGCGTAGTGCCTGTTCTGCTCTGGCCAAGAGCTACTTTGCCTGGCACAAAGCACCGTCTATAGAGTTTCTGTCAGAAATGGGAGCAGACTACGGTGGACCGACGAGGGAGTTTTTCAGGTGAGCAATAACAGCTGTTTGATATTAATATTGTAGGGGTATCGGCTTTGCCATTTTCTGTAAATATGCTGTGTACAGTACATCTCCAGGCTACGATAGATACCTAGGCTACATTCAGTCTATGAAGATACTGTACAATTTATTAAAGATGGTAGTACAGGTGATACTCTGAAATACCTGTCAAACATTTATGTCAATACTTGCTTGTACAAAAGAAAACACAATGCATAGTTGAATTAATTGGCTTGTGGAAAATCGCAGATAATGCCTGCAATTATGAATCATCATTGTGGTTTCATACAATAAACCTGACATGTATGCAATTCAGAGTCTTTTTCCTTGCAGGCTGCTGATGAAGAGTGTGCAGGTCTCTCTGCAGGTGTTTGAGGGAAGGCCTGGTGACCTGTTTTTCGTATATGACCTTCAAGCCCTCGAGCAGCAAAAATTCTATACAGCAGGTAGGGATGAAATTATTTCAGCTTTTGATACTGTGTTTGACTAATCATGTGTGATAATGTGAGTAATGTGATTATTATGCATAAATGTATTTGAAAAAGACATACCAAGAATCAAAGAAATATTGCCCAGTTTATTATGCTTGTAATTTACAGCACAATGTAAAACAGAAATAACACATTTTATTTACCAAAAAAAAAAGACAATGCAGTGCGTGTGTGCTTATGGTTTAATTTTTTTTTTCCCTATTCAATGTCAGTTGCGCCACGATTAGTTGCAGCACAAGCTACCGTCACAAGCTTGCACGATTAGTTGCAGCATTTTCTTTGTTAGCAATTAATTTTCTCATCTCTAACTGCAGGTAAACTGACAGCCTGGTCCATTATTCACAATGGACCAGGCCTTCGGTCAATAAACAAGTCCCTGTTTGGACTCATGTGTGGCCAAACTGTGGACCTCCAAACATTTGACCTCGGGCTGCTGGTCCACCTGGAGGAGGAGAGCCTCCACAGCATAGAGCAGGTAACACACTATGTCTTAAACTGTAGGTGTGCTGTAGCCTCAAAGAATAAAGTGTAATGACATAAATTTTCTCTTTATTATCAAATCAATACAAGTATGCATATTTTGATTTGTAAAGCAATATGAACATTTAGGAAAACAGCAAAGCACAATTCCAAATGCTCACACTCTATGTCCCTAATGAAACTCCCGCTAAACCCTTGCTTTGTAAAGATTAAGAATTGCAGGACAGAAGACGAGCTGGAGAGGCTAAAGGACGAGCGTGGGGACTGGATTGCTGCCTGCGGTGTCCCCAATGTATATACAGCAAAAATCCAGGACCTCCCACAAGTCCTGGAACGAGTGGTGGCACATTTTATATACCATCGGTAAGAAGTAGTGATTGTGACTGCTTACATAATTGGTTGGTAATAGCCTGTATACAATGATTCAATGTTATTTTATTGACCCATGCATGAGATTACTAATATAAAGTTTATTGATCACATGCATGTGATTATTAAAGAATGCAGTGACATTGACGGTTCCTTTACATGTTGTGCATAGAGGGGGGTGGGGGGCAGGAAGGGGAAGGATTAGTTATTGGCATGTTATGGCGTGTTATGAGTGTTATGAATGTTATTTGAGGTTGTAATTTTAAAGTATAATCTCTGGTATGACAGCATATGAGATGATGTAGTGGTGATGGAGTGCCTAATCATTTCTCCAACAGAGTTGCAAGCATGGCCCAGCAGTTCATACAAGGAATGAATGCCTGTGGCCGCTTCTTCGAAGTTGTTAAAACAAACTGGAAGAAATTTCTTCCAGTTTTTACTAACCCAGGCACCAAGCTGACAAGGCTGGAGCTGCTCAATCTCTTCAGAGAAGTGAGGAGCGAGGAGGGGAGCAAAAGCTGGGAGGAGGAGGAACAAACGATTTACCTCCTCAGGGACTGGCTCATGGACATTGAAGGTGTGTGGTGTTGATACATTTAGAATATCCTTTGCATTAATATTTAGCAAATAATGTCCATAGTCAGACAATGCCTACTAGCCTGTGTCTGATGCTTTCATGACTTCTCTAGACTCTCCATGACCAGATCACTACTTCTTGACTAAAGTCATAGTGTAAATGAGAGGGGCGCTTGTGAAACGTTTATAGAAGCAATCAATCATTAGTCTCTCACTGACAAGCTCTTGGAAGCCTTCATTATCCTACAGAAATGCAGCTCATTTTGAGTAATTATTTTTGAAGAAAGTGTCATGAATTGCATATCAAATCTGACCATGTGTTTTTTGACTAATCATACAATAGACGAATGTCTAACAATATAAATGTGATAATGGTTTAATCTAGACTGCCTCTAAAGGCATGTATAGATAAGCATATAGGCTACAGACTACTCTGGACTGCATTTGCCATAACATACACAGCATTACAGATTATTTGTATTACTACAAAACTGACTAAATGTACAACATAGTGTTGTTTCAATCCAGCAATTTTCAGTAATTAAACACAATTATTTCTGCAGGGGGTGTCCATGAAATTACATTTGAGGACGTCCTGACATTTGTGACGGGAGCGGACTGTGTCCCTCCAGTGGGGTTCCCACACAAGTGCCAGGTAGAATTCTTCACTCAGGTGCCAGGGGAGAGGCGGCTCCCGTACTCCTCAACATGCAGCCTCTCCCTATTCTTACCGAGAGGAATGGACAGTGAGGCTGAATTTGCCGACACAATGCTACTAGCTATACGGGGGTCATTGGGATTTCATAAGGTTTAGTTTAGGGGAGTTTGGGGAGGGGATTTTTTTTTTTTTTGTTAGTTTGTTTCACATTATTTTTTATTTTTGTTCATTTAAAAGTTCTTGTTGTTGTACAGTTGAGGTTTTTTTTTATTTTTGTTCATTTATGACAAAGTTCTTGTTGTTTTACAGTTGAATTTGTTTTTGTGTTTCATTAAATTTTGTTTTTGATCAGTCAGACCGTCTTGAATTTGTATTGGGTCAATTACACATATTGCTTTATTGGAGGTTTGCGCTCTTTGTATCTAGGTTGTGTGTCGAACAGGTTACTTGTACTGCAACACTGCAAAATATGCATAGCTTACTTATGGCCATACAGTGCATTTCTTGCCTGAAGAGTTGTCCCAAATTGAGCACATTACTTTTAACACTTTACATAAGTGACAAACGTAACTCCTGTTTAAGTTCATCTGCCATGCAGGACATTTTTCCTTTTTTTCAGTTGTGTGTTTATTCAATTTTTACACATTACACAAACATAATACACGCAGAATAGAGAGAAAAAGGCTGAGAGATCAAATAAGATACCGGTAAGTAATATTTCAATAACATGAATATTGCTAGAATATGTACATCTGTATATTGAAATGAAAAGAAAAAAAAAGTTTTTCTTAAAAATTATGTGTGACTAAAGGTAACTGGGAGGTCAGGTGATAACCAGGGGTGCGAGTGTTTACACAAAAAGATCCGCTTTACCTGTCAAGTAATAAGTATGATGTTGCATTGTGTCATTCATAATTGTCTTACACAGATTAAGGTGTTTCCTGGTTTGGGTTGCTGCTGCTGCTGGCCCACCACCTCCCCAAGCTACTGCTGGCCCACCACCTCCCCAAGCTGCTGCTGCTGCTGGCCCACCACCTCCCCAAGCTGGTGCTGCTGCTGCTGGCCCACCACCTCCCCAAGCTACTGCTGCTGCTGCTGCTGGCTCACCACCTCCCCAAGCTGCTGCTGCTGGCCCACCACCTCCCCAAGCTGGTGCAGCTCCTGGTGGTCCTGCTGGCCTGCATGGTGGTCCTGCATGGATTACCAGTCATCCGTGACCTGGTATCCTTTCTGGACTCCTTGCCATAGGGCAAGAACTCTGGAGGAGATTGAGATTGTCTGTTGCCAATATGTCCCTTTTTTCACTGTTCATTAAAAAAAACTTGCGCAAAGTCTGACTTCTGTGTTTTCTGACTTTTCCACAAACCATTTACATCACTAGTCACAGGGGAATGCTTTTATTGTATCAGTCAATATGGAAGAAATGAATGATTAACAGAATAAGCCTAAGAATGGAAAGAAATCATTTCTATTCACTTATTTCTGGTATGATTATTATTTTTTCTTTAAAAAAAATCTTCCACATGCACAATTATGTTTGCTATACTGCCGGGATTCGAACCTGAAATTCTGGTGGAATTTAAAATAAATACTTATGTTAAACCGCGTTTAAAATCGTGGGTATGTAAAAAAAAAAAACACACACAGGGGAAGTCATTGTTTCCAAATGATGTAGTGTCTAATGACATTTACATTGGCCATCAATCTAAGTCTTGTTCTATTAATCCAGTACTGGTTGTGTGTGACACCATCTACAGGCCGGTAGTTTCAAATCTTACTTGCCAATGGGTGACGCATCGAGTAGGCCATCCCTCCCCTATAGGCAAAAATAGCCTATATTATGTTGCGAAAATGTATGTCTTTATATCCTAATGAAAGGGGCATTTCAATAACGTCAAAAGAAAGACAGAAACGAGAGCAAAAACTGACGGCAGACACATTACTGTATTTGTGTCTACTAACACAAGCATGCAAAATCAGTATCTATCCAAACAAAATACACACAACAGAAATACCAACGTTGTGTACGGCAGGGAGAGTGGGGGAAATGCTGCTAAAGGCGGGGATAGAACATGCGACTTGCTATAATAATTTACTTAAAAGCGATTGCTTTGACCACTACCCTATATCCAGTAAACACCATACCTCTACAATTCATCTCCAAGGTAAAACCCAACCAAAAAAGAAATATCCTGAGACGAACGACATTCTGGGACTTTTTGTCCTCCGAGCACAGATGCTATTTCAGCAGAACCTCAACCAGAATAAATGAAAAAAAAAAAATGGACTAGCCTACATTTTGTCTACATGGCGCAACGGCAGTTTTGTCAGCCTAACATTAAAACGCAAACGCAATAATAATAATAATAATAAAATATTTGTTTACACAGTGCTGCAAAGTCAGTGGATTTCTATCCCAAAAAATACACAACAAAGTAGCAACGTGGTGCATGGGAGAAAGACAAAACATTCTTTAGTTCAAGCGGGATTCGAACCCGTATGATAACATAGGCCTTCTCCACCATAGACGAGTGCTCATACCACTACACTATCACCTGATAGCGGCAAGGGAGCCAAAAAATATTAAGGCCATGAAACAAATAACAGTTAAGAAAAAAAACTAATTCTTAGATGAAACGAAAGGTGAAATAGTGATTCATATCAACAATGAGCTTCATTTAGGGGTCAGTTTCCTTTCTCCCCCCAAAGTATCAACCAATGTGAAGCTACAATGCAGTTAAGTTAGCGCAATCTTTGATCTGTGCTGAACTGTTTCAGTCTGAACTGCTTGATCAGCCATTGGGCGCAAACACTTCAAAATTATTTGCTGTCAGAAAAGAAGGATGGATATCATTAGCATAATGAAAGACGTCCGTTTTTTACGCGCGTTGTGTTGCGCAACATATGCGCTTTTTACGCGCGTCTTGGTGCACACACAAAACGCGCGTAAAAAACGCGCGCAATAACGTATTTTACGGGCGTGTTTTACAGGCAAAACTTGAGTTCAACGTGAGTTAACATGTGCGAATTCTGGCACTGTTGGCGTTCCATAGCATTGGTTGTCAAAGCTATCACTTGTACCACTATGGTTCTGTAGCTGTTCTGAGCCAAATCATGCATTTTGCAGAGCAGATTTGAAAAGTAATAATGACATTAACGGTATCAGTGAGTCAAGGTGTTTCTGCTTGCTGGGCAAGATTGCTGTCATGTCTTATTCCCTGCCCAGTTGATGGCAGTTTCTCCTGGACAGGTTTCTATTTCGGGATTGCTATCTGTCACTTCTATCTGTGGTAGACAGATGTATCTAAAGCAGAGCAATAAGGGCCAACATAAGCCCTTACAGCCGCCAAACCAAGAAGATCCAGACAACCGACACGACCTGCTGCCTGCAGAACAAGCACTTCCATGTGGGCAGTAAAGTGATTTCAGGACTGGAAGCTCACTTCAGTTGATTACTCCACAGATGCCATAGGGATTCTGCGCTAAGCTCTTGATCTCAGCTTTCACTGACTCACTCGAGTTAATGGACGATTTAGTGGTTTCATGAATAAATGTAGCAGAAGATTTGGGACACTTAGGAGCAGTGTCTCCAAAGAATGCCCACATTTTAGTTCTTAATTAAAGTTATTTTATTTTAAAAAAAAACACCAAAACTTGCTTTCATAGTAGTTATATAAGCATGTGTTTTCTGTCTTGGTGAACAAAATTTTATGAGGATATAATGGGAACAATCAAGGGGGAAAAAAAGTAATGTACTTCAGTAATAAACGTAAAAAATTTTAGTTTCCAAAGAAACAGCAGAGTTGTGAAGCTCTAGTCAGGGAAACGTGTTGATATTTTATTAGTATACACTGGATGTACTTTTCTCTATCTACTTTTCTTTCTAACTTTTACATAATGTAATTTTTCATTGTTTAAAGTGAGGCTTAAGACTTGGTTTGGCCAAAAAAAAAAAAGGATACAATGTTCCCCTTACAACAAATCTATTTGATTAGCATGGATATGTTTACACCTTGAAGTTTGCTTCTTTAGTTTTAAACTGGAACTAACAGCTAACAAGTATCCATCCATCCATCCATAGCTGCTTTATCCTGTTCTACAGGGTCACAGGCAAGCTGGAGCCTATCCCAGCTGACTATGGGCGAAAGGCGGGGTACACC
>JAOBAL010000009.1:25378956-25389822 GCA_025212315.1 Batrachocephalus mino | reverse complement strand
TAAAATTTTGGTGAAATCAATTCATTATTTATATACTTTACCTAGGAGCAGTCAACCAATATGATTCATTATTAAATAACCCAGACTTATGTTGTTGTTGTTTTTTCCATTACTTACCTTTTTATCTACTGTAATTTATCTAGACCACATTTTCAACCTTATGTTAGACTAAAAAGATAACCAAAAACCATAAATTGGCTTGAATATTTAATTACTTGCTCTATTTTTTTATGATTTACAGTTACTGACATTTTAGTCGTGTAACTATAACTGGTTTTAGTCCACCAAAAATGTTCATCTTACTGAGAAACTCTTCTATTTAAAGAGAAAAAAATATTCATTGATTTAGTCTGCTTTTTTCTCTTAATATCAGGCTGTTTAAAAGAGTACAACACAGTTGCTGGCAACAAAGTCATCTGAATGATGAGGTATAAACAGGGCAACAAGAACAATGGCCTCAGATTAGCAGCTATTACTCTATTGCATTGCTGTTACGTGCATATTAAGACCGTCGTTTAGCGCCATTTAACAAGACAGAAATCCCAAGTTCTAAATTGGAAATTCATTCCCCCAGGTAATTTCAATATGAGAAACTTGAAATGCATTTGATCTGACCTAATTTCAATTAATTAGATGGGATGACTGTTTGGGGAGACCCAGAGGGTCGCTAATGTGGGCCGAGGGGCCAAAAGGAACACATGGAAAAGTATGAAAGTGCCATCAATAAACTGCTGGAGACTAATTATTCCATAAATCGGTTTCCCAAAGTCTCGACACTTTAACACAAGTCTGCAGCCTAATTACTGGTCACAGCATCTATTACTAACCTCCCAGCCCACGGTGGTTATACCACTCAGAGTATTAATGACTGTTCCACTGGCTGCTATTACAGCCCCCTGAGTGTGAATGTGTGTGTGTGTGTGTGTGTGTGTGTGTGTGTGTGTGTGTGTGTGTGTGTGTGTGTGTGTGTGTGTGTGTGTGTGTCAGTGGCATGGTGGATAAAATTTAGCACAAGTCATGTACATCTGAACCTTTGGCCTGTTTATGAGAGGATGGTAATAGGTTATATTCATCCACTTAACCTGTGGCAAGCGCAGTACTAAAGATGTGCAATGTATTTAAATTGAAAACAGAAGAAATACTGTCTGTCTGGTCATTTTCCCTATAAAGATGGAAAAAAGACTGAGTTAAAGCTCACAGAATAATTTTCACAAAAAGAGAGGAGCAGTGGTGATTTTTTTTTTTCAAAAATAGGTGAAAGGAAAAGAGGAAAGGGAGATTATGAGAGAAGATGAGATGAGAGGCAAAGAGGAGACGATCAGCTCTCTGTCTACCTCTGGCTGGGCGTCTCTCCAGCACCCTGCTGAATGTGCTTAATTGGCAGACCCGTGTGAATAGGCAGCTGTCCTGGCCACTGGGCTCTAAAGGCAGGAGCGGCGTTGAGAGCCTGCTGGAGCGGCTCTCTCTATTCTTCTGTTCTGAAAAGCTCCCTCTCGCCTCTCTGAGCTTGGGCCTGCACTGCAAAATAAAAACCTATCTAATCACTGCAGATTATCTGCATCTAATGGTCACCCACGAGTGGGCTCGCTTCCCCTCCATGAGCCAAGAGGGAGGGAGGGACATACAGATCAACAAATAAAGCCAATGGCTTACCGCAGCGGGGCATCCACTGTGATGACACTTAAGAGCCAGTTCTGGAAATGAATCCATGTACTGAACTCCCAGAGATCAGCACAGCAGACTGCAAAAAGAGCCACAGGCACACACATATGATTAAACCGCGACTGGCACAAGCAACTATTATTTCTACGCTTGCTAGATTTCAGGTTTCGTAATCATTACATGTTGCCATTAAATGGCACAGAAGTTACACCGTGAGATGACAGGACAAATATTCAGCATTAATTAAAATCTGAACACACAGTTATGTCGCACTTCTCAATCGCAGACACAGATGCCACGTTTGAGATCCTTTGCATTGTCATTCATCCTCTATAATGCCTGGCCTAGGGTCTGCTCATACAGCACAAGTTCAGGCTGCACTGTTTTACCTCCTGGAGTTTCCATTATCTCCGTAGCATTCTCTAAAATGGAGGTCATATCAGGTGCTATTTCCACAACCTGCTTCTCCAAATGCACCATTTCTACTCACCCCCAAAATGACACACACATTATGCTTTAACGGAGGAGACAATCTGAAACACAGCTCCGACACATCACCAGGATTTAAAAGGCAAAAAAAAGGGGGGGGGGGACCATAAAAATACACAAAAAGCATCAACACTGATGAGAATTGTTTTCCATTTCATTCAGGACAGAGGTGCGAGCAGAAACTTTCAGCATGCGTTCCGGTCTTCATTCTATAAGGTTCAAGTTTATGTTCATGTGAAAGGACATTAAAAGTTGAAACTGCAGTGTGTGACAGACAGAGAGACAGATAGCGCTGCAGACGCTGATATTAAATACACAAAACATGGTCACATCACATGTTGAAGCCAACATCAAACAAAAGAATTATTACTGAAATTTAAAGCAGTAATATAATAATGTGTGGACGTAACAAGAAAATGAAATTAAAATTTATTTTTCACTGAAATGAAATTAAACAAAAATCAATTCTAGAAAAAAAAAAGCCGAGCAGCAAACTATAACTACATATATAAGAATGTATATTAATGTTAATGTCAATGTTATTAGTTACGATCTATGATCTATATTTCTATTTGTTGATGTTTAATTTCTAAAATTGAAAGCAAAACACCTTTCCGGAACAGCACTGCCATAAGAGTTCTCATATTTTGAGCATTTTAATATTAACAGCATGTTCCATCTCTCAGGCTCGCTACAGCAGATGCAGAGTAGTGGGTCAGGGAGCTGCCGCATGGCAAAATACCTGCCTCTGAAACCAGTACAAAAGGCAACAGCTGTTTATTACCTTCTGCAACTGTGTATGACTGTGGAGGCAAAAGACTGATAAAAGCATAGCAGCAGATTTGAGACTGAGGCTTCCTTTTCCTGCCATCTGGATAATTAATCGTTCGATATCATAAAAATAATGGGCACTGTCTCACAATGGCCCACTTCTCCAAAACGAGACGGTATGTTCGCTCATCTGTTTACTCTTACGCTGCCTTTTTATTTGTGTGCATTCCTAGGACTCGTCGTGATGATTACGAACGAAGCATTATGGGGGAATTAAGCATCGCGTGCGGTGGGAGATGATCAATGGGCCACTCTAATCTGTCATTTAGGCTTCATTCACCTCAGCTATACAGATGCTGCATACTCACATGGCAGAGCTGAGGGGGTGCTTCACTATCGGGCTAGCTTTCGCACATCTGTGACACACACACACACACACACGCGCGGTTGACAATAAGATATAAAGCTTCACTGTATGCTACCTGTGCTGTACAAAGAACATAGCACCTTCCATCACCAGTGAAAAAATAAATTCCTTCCTTGCCATTTAGCAGGGATCATTGTCTATTGTAAAGGACTCTCTCTGCTCGCTCTGTCTCTCTCGCCCTCTTCCTGTGCATTATGTAGATAACCTGGACTGATATATATCCTGAGTGGGTCACCCAGAGGTCGCAATCACACACTGTGACAGAAGCAGCCAATCCCAGTAAATCAGCAGTAGGAGGGGGGCCCCCACAGGGTGTCCTCAATGTGCCTGTAAGACAATCGCGTAGGCCAGGGGGTGGCATGGAAGTACCTGCGAGAGACCATGAGAGGAGAATAGGGACGGCCTTTGATCACTGGGGAGAGAAATTGGGGAGGAAGGGAAGCATCGAAGTGTCTGCTCGCCAAGCGACGCATGCAAAGAGATAATGAGGTGCTCTCAGGCACTGTTGCGGAAACATAAGATTCATCAGGAGCAAAATAAAAAGCAGTTTGTTGAACTCATGATTACCCAGACTTGCCGTTCACAACACCTCGACTTCAATCCATATTTGCCACAACCAAACATTACATGACTCACGGAGACACACATTTCTTCATTTACATGGTCTTCATTTAATCTCCAAAGGTGTGATGAAGAAAGCTTTACAAACACAAAGACAGCAATTAAGCTCTGTAACTCAGGTGCAGTAAAGATTAAATTGAAACGTCTGTGGAGGAAGTATCTCATTCCCACGTTGCCCAGCGACCTTCCACATTCATTCCAACCTTAATGAAAATCTCTGATGACTGATAGATGGAGCTCACATATCTACACGCCATCACCTCCAGACAGGGGAAGCTGAAGGACAGCACAAGAGACTATTACCCTCACCTGTGCACCCACATTAGAAACGTCATGAGGAGCAAATCGGTAATTCCATAGGCATGGCTGCATTAATACAAGGTTAGAAAATGACATGGAGTCCCAAGAACTAGGGCATGTCACACCCACAACCCAGGAGACACCCGGAGAATAGGCACAAAGGATAGGAAGCGATATCTGATTCAATTAATTCAATAAACACCCAATACACAGGGCGACAAGGAACCCAATTACCTGCGGGGGTAGTGTATGGCACTGACTGAGTGTGGAGCTAGAACATTGTGAGAGGGAATGGGGAATGGGATGTGTTCGTTCTGGGGAAATACACCAGTACAATTCTGGCACTTTCAACAGTTCACTGGTTTAGGGAAGTACGACAGATTACACGTGGTAGATAAGAGTACACAGGGCAATCTCCATTGCTGAATGAACACCTACAATGTCCAACTGGACACATGTGAACACCGAGTGAGTTCATTCTACACTGGGCATTTTACAGTGCCAAGAAAAGTTTGGATAGGGATTTCAAATGGGCAAATGCACTTAGAAAAAACTAAGTACTATGCTGAGATATTAAGGTACAACTGCTTGCCACTATGTTTTGGATCTGTACTTAGAGGACTATTTAACAGTTATTCCACGAAATTGAGTCGTACATGAGCTGAGCTATAAACAAACCAGTGAAATAACAGGAGCGATTTATGAAAAATGCTATAATAATAATAATTCTTGAAAAATAAAAGATACGTTCTTACCATCAAATACCTTTATCCCATGTTTTGTTGCTTTTTTGTGTGTATTTTTGGGGTTTTGTTTTCAAGTAGAGTTTTTATTTCGTCCTCGGTTGGTTCAGCAACACACGCCGCCATTTTGCTTTTCTCTACTCACGGTACATGAGTTGATAGCATAGTAGTAGAGTAGCCAATCAGCGCACATAATTGCTCATATCCAGTGAATGTGGATAGGATAAAAGGGTATAGTCAGAGGTATTAAGGTACGTAACTGGACCTTCAGGACCAATGCTGTACCTGTTAGGCAGTACACTGGAAAGGGTGGACCATTGGTTAAACTTGATTTGACTGTGTATCACAAACATCAATTCAGGTTCATTAGGAAAATCAATCCCTGATATTAAAAATAATCTTGTATACATGCTGACCACTTCATATAACTCACACCCACACTTTCTTCGTTCAGCCAAAATGTTGGTATTTTCCATCGTCCAATAGTTTGTTGATTACTGTGAAATGACTGATCAGACCGCCCTGCGCTAACCTGGTGATTTGTCCAGGGTGTACCCCGCCTCTCGCCCATAGTCAGCTGGGATAGGCTCCAGCTTGCCTGCCACCCTGTGGAACAGGATAAGCGGCTACAGATAATGGATGGATGGGTGGACTGATCAGACCATTAAACGACATTGAGGACTTTTAATTAGCACTGAAACAGCTGTATAGTTTGTTTGTTTACTGTTTTACATTATGACTTACTTTACTTCCACAAGCTGCTTCACCATTTCACAGTACCAATAAATAAAAACCTTGGTAATACTTTATTTGACAAGCTTACTTTTGACAAATCGAGAGACAAATCTATCACCTTTTTCACAAAAAAAATCTTTAATAATGTCTAATAATTCCATTATCATGGAACCCACATGCAACTGAATTAAAACTGTACTAGCACTATGGCCATTTAATAGTCAAGAGATGATCTATTAAACATCAAAAGCCATAAATTACACCATCCAAATAAAGTGAAAACAAAAGGGACTAGTTGATATTCTCTGGCATATGTAAAGATTATTTGCAAAGCATCATCAAACATGAACTATTCACATTTTGTTTAGAACAGGGGTCAACCAATTTACAGTCAGAGATGCCATTAACTGTGAAATAAATTTTACAGATCTATTCAGTACTTGATCATTAAGTCCAAGTTGACATTATTTGTAAGGCTGACTTGTTTTTGACTTTTGACTTTATTGAGGTTTGGGTTGAACCAGTTCAATTCAGTGCCCAGTCAAACCAGCTAAAACTATGGGAATCATAGTTATATAATAGAATTATAGCTATTATAAAGAAAAATTGTAATGGATTGTGATTTCCATCAGTGTAAAAAAAAAAGACCCCTGGCTATACTCGACAGCCAATCATGCAAAATAGGTTACGTTCATCTCGTCAAAAGTTGTTGGCTTTATTGCTGAAACTGGACAGATAAGCTCTCCATGCCATGTACTCTGCTGCCCCTTGTGGCCAAAGAAATCATCTCAGTCTTGTTCTCTTTTTTTCAAAGCAGGGGAATTAGGGAAGTTTTCCATTTGCTTTTAACCAGAACAGTTTAAACCAGTCATTTTTTTTTACTACACATTAAAGGAGCAAACACTTATCAGGCGCAGTGTTGCCGTCCCAGTGAAGGGAAGCGACAGTGGGAGGGAAGAACAAGGGAAAAGTTTAACTTCTGCTCTGAAAGCTTGATCTCACCCCTACACAACAGGTGTTCTTGAATCTAGTTGATCCATTTACGAGAATACCGCTTTGCTCCTCATTTCTCACTGCAGAAATTAAAATGGAAAGGTATGATTCAATATCCTGTTAAAACACTTTATATTCTGAATTATCTTTCAGATACAGTATTTTCCAATATTACATAATAATTAAAACCACTTGGCATCATAGAAAGTGGCACTAGATGACACCACTCCACCACCACCACCACCACAATCACACACACACACACGCACGCACTTTGCATATGCTCACCCTTGGCTAGGGCTCAGCATGTGGCAAGTGTGAGGGCCTAATCCTAAACTGGAGCAGACTGAATGTGGGCTTGATTTCCCGTGCTGGAGAGCACACAGAGCTTCTTGTAATTAGGAGGAGAATTTGTCATGCTCTCCAGCACGGCGGATGAGAGTCGGTGAATAGCAATCTCGCCACTGTTTACCCAGGGAGCGGTTGGTGCTGCTGCATGTTCCTCCAGCTACACCGAGATTAATATTTGATGCTGGGAGAGGGAATGTGTGCTCGGCTCCTGTTTATTTAGGATATTGTGAAAATACGAGGAAATTTGCAATTTTATTGGCTTTTCCAAGTCGGCACAGTGGTAAAGAGGTATGGGTGAGAGAGTAGTGGTAGGCTCAGCTTGGCAGGGTGGTGACCTTTAACCTCTGTCCTGGTCCTAGTGGGTTAGGAGATATGAGGGTTCAGCAGTGCATAGGTCTGCACAGCCAAAGTCAAACTTTTCCTGCAAATACAGCTCTAGAAAGTAGTATTGTGGAGTCTTGTAAGTGCTCATATTAAGAGTTCGTTGGAAAAGATAATTAATTTAAATAATCTAAGTCACAATAAATGTACAAGAGTCAGGAAATGTAAAGCAAAATATCACTGTTTGTTTTGTTGTTTGTTTTTTAGGAAAGACAACTTAGCTGTAATTTTTATCTCTTTTTTTGACAGAAATACTGTCAATTTTCACGATTCTTCTGTAAATTCAGATTATAACATGGAACAGGATAACACACACACACAAACCAATTTTCACTTCAAATTTCGCAGGTAATTGGGTCCAGAAAATTAAAATTATTACTTTAAAAACTATAAAAGCATATTAGAAGAAATTATCAGCTCTCTAAAAAAAACAGTACAAGTGGAAATTAAAATCAAGTGGAAATTATGTTTTTGGAATTCTTCTGTGCTGATTGTTGTTGTGCTTGTAGTTTATTTTTATTGTACTTAGAGCTAGTTATTTCTTGAAAAAGCTAATGGCTGTAGCAAAATACCTCATTTGTATCAACATAGCTCCATTTTTTATGTTTAAAATATTTGTAACGTTTTATTAAAAAGAATACATTTGGAGCCTTTATAATACATTTATAAGCATTACATAAACCTTTTATAAAGCAACATAGACGTTTATAGGTTTTACGTCTGAAATGACTGCGTACATGAAAGAGAGATGAGAAAGGAACTCTTGATTGTCATTACAGGATGGCTGTTGAAGGCTGTTGTAACTTATGAACTTTATGTTATAACTTTTTTAGTTTGTCTTGTGAGAAACATCACATTTATGAAGTTTGGGCATTTTAAATAAAGCACACATCTGACATCTTACCTGTACGAATGCTCCTCAACTGACAAGGTGGTAGTTTACAAATTATTTAGTCCCAATTACAATGTAAATTCTACAACTTCACTTATTTATGATGCTATATTGCAGGTAAGGAATGCTTTCCACGTCCTCAATCCGAAGTGGTCATTTATTTTAAATGTTCGAAATGTTTAGGAGCCTTATGCTCCTTATAAGATTCCTCAAAGTTTGTGTAATTTAACCATAACGACCTACCAATGATCCACTACCAGTACTCATAATGACAGGTAAAATCAGTTAAAATCACACTAGATACAAACTCTAAACTTTGACATAAGCATATGAAAAAGTTCCTCGTGACGTACTGATGCAATCTTTATGAACGTCTTATGAAGGATCAGTGTAGATACACCTAAAACGTGTTTTGAATTATCACATTAACATTAAAATTGATTTATAAAAATAAAGCAGCTTCTTATTTCCTGCTTTACGTCATTTGGGATGTAGAATAATAAATAAACGTACAGGTTGTCAGATATGGACAGATAGAGACATACAGATTCATCACTAACTGGATGAGCTGCTGTTCTGGCAGCTGTAATTAATGCATTTATGAGTACCAACATATTCCTACCTGGCCCCTAAATCAGATTGTACATTAGATTTCACAAGCACACAGCGGACGCAGGAAGCCTTGGACACAAAGAAATTAGCCAGTGAACCGTGGGTATGTGCAGGTCACTGGCATTTTCAAGAAGCTCACTGCAGCAAGAACATCAGTCGCTCTGCGACTGAAATAGAAGTTTGTGAGAGAGGCTGTGCTGGCTTGGCTTATGGGCTGCAAAAGTTAAAAAAAAAAACACAGTTGCACCAAAAATCATGCTGAGATGGAAAAATGTTGAAGAAGTGTCTGTGTTTGTCTTGTCCAGTCATTATGAGAATCCCAATACCCAGGGGGGACTCACAGCAGTCATGCTCTTTTTGTGTTGCAAGTATGCATATGATTTATTGTGGGGAACACAATTTACATGGCCAGTCAATGCCTGTTTTATAGCATCACAAATAGATATATGAAGTGAAGCATATAATGGTTGAAAGCAGCGGGCACAAATACGGTCTAAATCTTTCAAATATGCTGCACGAAAAAAATAACTAAGGAATATAAAACAGATTAATCCTTCCATGTTATATGTATATAGTTTTTTTTATTATTATTTACAAATCTAATCAGGGAAATTTGCAGGGGAACGTGGTCGGGATGTGTAAAACGGTACGCAGTCTGAGGGGCGTCTGCCTCCAGCACTGTCTGCCCTGCACAGCAATCGGCCGTCGATTTGAAATGGTAATTTACAGGCAATATTAGGGAGAAGGAACAAGGATAGTTAAATGGGCAATGAAAACCTCTGAAATGACGCCTTTTATCCCGGAGTGCAATGATGGAACCAGTCTTCACTGAGTGTTTTTCAAACGACATTCCCGCATTGCACACTTGAGAGAAATGCACGGCCACCTCATCTTCGTGCACATTATGGCCTGGAGAGGGGAGGCGGCTGCCAGCCATGCTCTGTCTGCCTTTCAACGCTTTATCTCCAGCCACAATAGAGCCAGCACAAAAGGGTTATGGCTGCCTGACAATGACCTGGGACCAATTCCACTCTGATAAATTTGAGATAAAATGGCTTGAACCTTCTAAGGTTAACTAGAAAGACAGGAGAGCTTGGGACAAGGTTGAGTTTGTGTGCACATGTATGTAGAGGTTGATCTTAGCAGGAATAAGAGCATACATAAGAGTTTATTTTTTCTTAGAAGAAAAGAAAGACATTCATGAAGTGATTTGTCATGAATATGTTCAGAGGTGATATTGTGAAGGTCTTGGATGTTTAATGTCTATAATCTACATATAAATGCCCAAAAAATCTGGACATGGCATCAATCCTTAAGTGCATTGCCAACTCAGAACCAACAGAGAACCTGTCCTTGGGACACAAGGCATTGTGTTAATTGACAGCTTAAGAGTCAATAATTGGTGTTGAGGGTATAACCTCCAGAAGAGGAATCGTATGGTAATTGTATTAATCCCACATTTGGGAATTGGGTTTAAAATGAATCATTGTTGACAACAATAAAGCAGGAAGAGCGGGTTAGCATTAGACAGGATGAGGTCATCATGTATATTCCATAAAGCTGGACATCTCTCAGTGGTTGTGAGATGTCAATACTGGTCAGGGCCACAATGCCTCCTCAGGGAGCCGTTATGAGATCAAGGTAAGATATAAGAACCATGTGGAGGAGACGGAGTCCTGACGCTTCTCTGATGAAATGGAGAAAGGGTCAAACTGAACATGAGCATCAGCTGAGTATAGTGATCACCTGAACATCTCATGGGCATCTGGAGTCTTTCTTCTTAACGCTGATCTTAGAAATACAGTGGTGCTGGAAAGTTTGTGAACCCTTTAGAATTTTCTCTATTTCTGCATAAATATGACCTAAAACATCATCAGATTTTCACACAA
>JAOBAL010000009.1:21585186-21598519 GCA_025212315.1 Batrachocephalus mino | reverse complement strand
CTTGTGTGCACAAGTTATTATCTTGTAGGAAGACGCTCTTATCTTGTGTGCACAAGTTATTATCTTGTAGGAAGACGTTCTTATCTTGTGTGCACAAGTTATTATCTTGTAGGAAGACGCTCTTATCTTGTGTGCACAAGTTATTATCTTGTAGGAAGACGCTCTAATCTTGTGTGCACAAGTTATTATCTTGTAGGAACATATTGTTATTTTGTAGGAACAAGTTATTATATTTCAGGAACACATTCTTATCTTGTGTGCACAAGTTATTATGTTGTAGGAAGAAGTTGTTGTCCTGTAGAAACAACCTTAAAGCACCTCTGGTATTACAGTGTTGCGTTGTGTGGCTACATTTTGTCTCCATCCGCAAGCGCACAGATCCATTGTGTTCCAACAGCTCGCCGCGTGTGGATAAAGCGCAGGCGCGGACACTAATCCAGCGCTCAGAAAAACACTGAAGCCGAGGATTTTTTTTCCCCTCGCGCACGACACGGCACGACACTCCCCCCACACGCTCTCTCACATGGTACGCGCCAGCTCTGACTCGGTGCGCCGGGCCGCTGTGTATCGCTGTTCGGTTCCCCGCCGCCGCTCGGTGTCCTGCAGGCGCGGAGATCACTGCAGCAGCAGCGCCGGCACTGGACTTCACTCTTTCAGCGCTTCCTCTCAGCGCCTTCTTTCTGTCTGTCTGTCTGTCTGTCTGTCTGTCGCGTCACACTGCTGTATGCGGGTCCGTCTGTTCAGCGCGCGCTGTCCATCCTCTCCGGACTCTCTCTCTCTCTCTCTCTCTCTCTCCTCCGAAATGATGCCGCTGCGCACTGGACGCTTCAGCCCGAGTTAATTCTCTCATGGGAGACGACGTGCGAGTGATCAGTCCAACGCACCCTGCACTTCATCTGCCCAGAAAAAGACTGACCTAGAGAGAGAGAGAGAGAGAGAGAGAGAGAGAGTGGGTGATTTCCACAGCACTCCGGCTTTAAACGCGGATCTGCCTTCAGAATGGTGAGCTCCGATTTTTCTTCCACTGAAAGCGCGTGATGCTGCAAACGCGCATACTGGCACAGAAGCGCGTGCACGTGTGCAGTGCAGATTATATTTCTGGAAGGTGTATTATTATTAATTCTATTTTTCTTTGCATGAATAGGAGCTATAACAGAACACACCTTGAGAGAGAGAGAGAGAGAAAAGGGTGCTGCTTGCTGCACTCCCAGTCCAGCAGCACGTCTAATGATCCCATTAGAACTGAGCTCGTTCTGGGCTGCAGCTTGATCTGAACCCAATCTGGTGGATAAAAGTTGCTTCTGCAGGCGTTTTGCTCAGAATAATAGCCGCTGTCGGATTCTCTGAGCTGTAAGGTTCGGGAAAGGGCCACGCGTGGATGTGCTCAGGGTTGCGTGTTTACCACCTACAGGGCAATTTAAACAGTCATTAAAAATACAAATAAATAAGCAAGTCAATAAATAAAATTAAAAAAAAAAAAAGTCTTCTTGTGCGTTAAAGCGCATCCGGCGGCGTCTTTGCGACTCATTTCATTTCATTTCTCATTCCATCCCTATTCCCAGAGCTTCCTGGGAAACCGCTGCAATATGCTGCTCACATCCGTCTGTGTGTGTGTGTGTGTGTGTGTGTTACCTAAACGCGTGGAGAAGTCAGTGCAAACAAGATTCTCATAAAAGCATATCATCTTTACACAGCCGACATGTTCATCCCACAGCATGGATTTGGGGAGCTTTGATTTATTTGGGGAATCCAGATTATTTCCCAGATTATTATGGGGGTGTTTAGTGGTAATGGGTGCCAATAGAAAAGTTTGCAATGGAATTAAATAGCATCTGGTTTATTCCTGGGTATAGGGGGGAAAAAAAGATGGGGATCGTGTGACGGAAAGGGGAAAAAAAATTAAGAGGTCGTGCAAAGCTTTACAGATACATTTTTGCACTGCATACATTACTCTCGTCTCTCTGTCAGCCATCATGGTGAAGCCTGAAGCTGCACGCTATTAGGCCCGAAAACCTAAAGTCAGTCGTACAATTGCACAAGCTGCATGCATGTATAAGAAAACTTTTCTTCGGCTACTGTTCCCTAAACGGACGGGTGTGTAGAATGCTAATCAGCGTCCTCTGGCTGTTCAGGATGGAGTGGTGGGGCGCTCTGAAAAATCACAAGTAGCTCCCGCTGGCCATCGTGGGGCCCGAATTATTGAATGGTCTGAGGACTGAGGTCTGAGGGAAACGCACTCTGTAGTATCATGTGAAGCACTTGGTTAATAGCAATAAATGAGTCTGAAGTTGGTGGGTCCCTGGAGAGGCTGACCTTTCTAGGGCAGTCTTGTATTCTCCTGCTTGTTGTTGGTCCAAGTTGATGAGCACACGGGAACAATGAAGAGCCGGCCGCTAGGCAGGAAAAGGAAACAAAGCAAAGACAGAGCCCTCTTTGTTATCATTCACTCTATGTCTCAGGTTTTCTCCATATGTTGTTTTTTTTTTTTTTTGCATCAAGCACATTGGTTTTCTCATCTTTCTGCAACTAATGTACCCATGGCAAAGGATAGAGCGTAGAGGTATATTTATTGGTGATTCATTAGTAATAGAGTAATACCCATCCACGTGTTTGTGAAAGGTGCTTCCAAAACTGTGTAAAATTCGACCTGAAGAGAAGTGCTGTGACCAAACTGACCAAATTGCCTTCCTTCCTTCATATGTTGTTCTGATGTACAGATTTGACATCTCATAAACTCCCTTCTTGTTTGAGATCTTTGGAGACAACGAAACAACGATGGAAGCAGTACAGTGAACTAACTACCTCAGCTCTCTGGTGAGGCTTTCAGTAGGGACTCACAGTCTCTCATGCAATAATTGCACAGACTTTACAGTTACTGAGCAAAGGAGGAGGCTTCACTGGAAAGTGGACAGCCAGAGTATGGGGAAGTGTGGCTCATAGTCCTTTTGTTGCTTCTCCTTCCTATTAAAGTGGTAGAGAATTGCACCCCTGCTGGGTCTTTTATCCCTGCAGTGCTACAACCATTTGATCACTGCTTTTAGCGACCGGCTGTTTGGAGGTGGTTTTGCTGGTAGAACACTTCACTGAAACCTAGTGTGATAGAGCTGAAGTGAGAACTCCATGGTTTTCCTTTTCTTTTTTCAAACTCTATTTCAGATCTTCCAAGTGAAACATGATTTAGCTCCCCCCCTCCTTTTTTTAATGATTCACACATTTATATCAAGCTTAATGGTTGGTTGTACACTTTCTAGCCACTAATCCAGCACCACTGGAGAACAGCCTGCATTCGGATGAAGTATCCTACAGGACACATGTTGCTTTTGCCTACCATATGCACCGGAACAAATTTTCAGGAACAAAGGGGCTGGATCTTTCATCAGCTTGTAACGAAAGTAATCAGAACTCTCATCAGCTGCCTCGTTTTGGTGAAGGAAAATCCTTTTGACCTTAAACACTGCCCAGTCTAGCATGAGGAAAGTTGGATAGAGAAGCAAAAGCAAATGATTTTATCGGTTGAAGCGGATGCAGCTTAGAGTCATAAAGCAGAGTATACATGCAAAGCCGGATCAATGAAGTGCATTACAGCCGTGACCTCCTGTGCACTCGCAGCCCGATAGCAGATCAATGGGAAAATTGGTGTGACCCTTGGTGTTTGGATTTTCTGCTAAGGTAATTAAGCTTTTATTGTAAGTAGATTTATAGTGCTATAAATACCACCCAGACATGTGATTACCATGATTTAAAACAATGGCCAGCTGCTCCATAAAATCACGGTTGTTCATAATGGACAGTGTCACACAGCCGTTTACCAGACAGCCACCAATTTATTCATTCAGCCATTTAGTGTTATTTGTTTGTGCATAATGTCTAAAAGCTTTCAGACATCTTCGAGGTACAATCTGAACGATCTCTTAAATGTTTCATGTAATCTGTAATCATAGAACACTAAACAGCAGCAGGTATATGATATTGCACAAACGTAATTGATAGTGATGGTTTATGAGCTGGGAAAATGCCTCTTTTCTTCAGAGGTCAGGGCAACTATGCAGGTTTGGCAGCTTCTCATTCTGCCGTCTCCTGTCCAGAAAGAAATGAAAGAAGGAATGAGTGAAAAAGAAAGACTTTTTCTGTAAGATGTCTCCTTAAGATGTCAGCTAGTTATTCGAATTTAAATCATTATTATAAATGATTGCACTTTCCCTTAAATAACATTCCGGTGGAATTTCGCCAGAGGGGGGGAAAAAAAACACCCAACAACTTAGATTGTTAATTATCAAATAAGGTCTAGTTTAATTGTGGTAATTAGGTCTTGCTAATTGTAGTCCTACGATAGCTCAGTCAAAACAGTACATCACTGTTGGCCTCCTTTATTTTTGCAGTGTTGTCAAGCACTAATGATAGGAAGAAAAGGAGCAGCTGAACGGCTCTAAATGTAACTGCAGTCCCTCTTTAACAACGCTTCATTTGCCCCTCATTTTATTTAGGGGAGTTAAGCCATGCTTACACATTCAGGCAACTTATAACATGTGTGTTTGATCGGAAATTATGTCCACAGTTGTCACGCTTTTCCATTAATGCATTAAGTGAGCCTTAAACTCAGCCGACCCTTTCGCTGTCTTTATCCACAGACTTGAGAGATGTAAGAGCGGAGAGGGCGCTGTGTTCGCCTGCCTAGAGCATTATGCTTAGTAGAAACTGCAGTCTGTCACACAGTGATTTATTGCACATAGGACTAATGGCATCCTATCGAGATAACATTTTATTGTAGTCAAGAGCTGGGAGCTAGGGGGAAAAAAACCCCAACTCAGTGGCCAGCTTCATTTTCAGAATTACTGAACAGTGACTGGTCACCGGAACACTGAAGTGTCTGAGATCCGCTTAACGAAAGATATTCATTTCTTTTTTGCACTTTTTCAGTCTTTCTGTCAGATGAAACTTGGTTAATCTCAGGAAAGTTTTCATTCATGTAGACACATTCTGAGTGGAGTTATGCAGCTGTCAGAGCTTTGCACCATTCTCTTCTAAATGCGGCTGTTGGGCAAAACGCAATTCAGGCCTTGCATGCGAGCGCCTCGTTTTTTTCCCCCAACCAGTTGGTGGAGAAGAAAAGCTTGTCCCTTACTTCGACTTGGACTTAGGACTTCGACATTGTGCATTCTGAAAGCAGGGCTCAGGATCGGCAGCTGCTACATTTACATCCAAATGACATTGGAGCGGGTCTGTTTCACAGCATGCCCACCTCCTATACACTTCCAGCCAGGTAGACCCTCGGCTCATCTAGCACATGCCTAGTGATTCGTACACAGTACACAGCGACATTCCCAGGGACCATTTGTCCTTATTTCTGTTGATATGGAGGACACACTTGACTTGTTTTCCCGTAATATGGATTACAGTTTTTGTTTGTCGTTGCTCATCATTTGAATAGAAGGCTTTGATAGATGTAGATGACTGAAAGTGTGAAATTGAAGTCGAAGCGGTTTGTTTAGTTTAGTTTAATCAATCAGGGATGGCGGGTGATGCGTGGAATACATAAAAGCCTGGGAAGAGTTATTACTTGCAGTTGCTTGACAGCTGAAAGCAGTAGATCCTTTAAAAGGAATAATTAATCAATTAACTTCTATTTGCCGTTAGCAGTGATAACACTCCAGGCCAAAGAGGGGTCAGTGCTGAGTTCTCACTTTATCCTTCTCACGCATTGTCTGCTTTGTTTAAACATGCTAATGCACCACATGGCCTGCAAACGACCTTATTCCTGTCATGCACGGAAAGGGTTTAAATGGAATTTGATTGAGGTGGTTTTCAGCACGGTGGGACACCAAACACAATGGAAAGATGATGAATGCTCTTCATGTACTTACGCTTTAATAAGGAGGCAACACTTAGCTTTCAGCCCTCTGACTCTATTGTGGTACACCTAAAGCATGAGCCCTGAAGCATGTGCCCTTCCTGATCCCAGAGTTTACTGCCCTCTGGACTCTTTCGCATCAGTCACACAATCCCCGGTGTCGAATTTACACCATAGGTCCAGCTGGGCACAAACCAACACCGTATTTAAGCATCGGCTGGGATGGAAGTTTGTAATACTAGTGCCATAATACTTGAAGTTTTTTGGTTTGGAGTTTCTTAGCATTAGTGTTCTTACAATAAATAATGCAGAATGGATTTCCCAACTAACTTTGATTTTTGTCTCAGGAGCAGAACTTTTGGCAAATGATAATGTTTGGAGAAGTTTACAGATGTTTAAACAATGCAACATTCATAAAATTATTTAAAAAGCTGAATAAAATTGAAAGATAGTTTGAAACCAATCAACTGAGGTATGGCGTCTGATAGGGTACACTCTTAGAAGCAAAAAAACCAAACAAACAAAAACAACTTAAGTCCCGAATCCTAAAGGGCTTTTGTCCCTTATGGTCTAGGGCAGTGTTTAAAGAAATGTAGAAACCGACAACAGATGGTTTTGCAAGGAATCCTTAACTTAATTCATTTCTTTACGAAGTGAAAAACTTTTGTTCAATGTGTCCAAACAGTTTTTTTTTTTTTTTTCTGAGACGTTGTATATTACTTGCATGCAGTATGAACATGAAATAAACAAGCATACCAGTGTTGGGTAAAGAAAACAGAATTAACTGTTTTAATTATAGAATTTAGCTGTCTTGGATTTATGAAGCATTTTGCTTTAGATGCACAAAAGCTGTTTAATAAGCATCTTTGAATCATATTGATTCTTTTCTTTCTCCGCTGGAGATGTGGGGTGACCTACGCTATGAATGGGGCCTTTTACTCCATCCTGCTCATTGGCAATATGAGGCAGAATCAGCCACCGAAGTAGCTTCAGGAAAGGGAGGGGGGCTGACAATACATACTCGAGCCACTTTCAAGAGAGCACGAGGGCTCATGTTTCCCCTCCTGAGCGGTCACTAACAGAATGTCCATTGTGTCCTCCATTTCACACTACACATGTAGCAATTTCTGTGATGATTCGCATAAGCCACAGGAAGCTAATCATGATCTCGGTGCACGAGACTCGGATTTCAGCTTTTGTCACCGCAGCTTAATTTACTGTCACAAACTTTAACACGCCTCATATATATCTAGTCAAGTGTACGAGCGTGGAATAACGCTTCGCACCTAGACAGACAAGCCGTCTGATTTGCTTATGGCTGTCGTAGATCTGCTGGAGTAATGTCCATACCAGTACATTATTACATAGCCATTACGATTACAATTATCTGTGTAGGCTGGACTAATGGAGGAAATGCACTCGCAGTTATAAAACTGCTGTGGCTTTACTGGTCTAATGCCCTATCTTCTGTAGCCAAGCACTGTCAATTAGGAGCCATAAGAGGAGATTTATATCAGTCCATTTAATGTCTGAGATTCAGACGCTTGTAATGTGTTGTCTGTGGATGAATATTATAATCACACAATACATGGATTCTGCTGCTAATACACACACACACAGTCCTGTGCAAAAGCCTTGAGCACATGTAAAGAAATGCTGTAGACCAAAAATGGCTTAAAAAATAATGAAGTGGAATGTTTCAACATAAAAAAAAAATAGTATAAACAGCAATAAGCCATAATAAATGAAACAAAGTCCATATTCGGTGTGAGACGACCCTTTGCTTTAAAAAAAAAAAAATAGTAGTCTCAGGTACAATGAGTGCAGTTTTATGCGGAAATGAGCTGTAGGTTTTACTGAGCATCTTCCAGAACCAGCCACAGTTCTTCTGGACACTTTGACTGTCACACTCGCTTCTTCATTTTGGAGCAAAACCCAGTAGCCTTCATTATGTTTTCTTTTTTAATCTGAAAAGTGCTCTCTTATGTAATATGCTGCTCAGGTACAAACTTTTTTTTTTTCTGTAACATTTAATTTTGTGCTGGAAAACAAACGTTTGGACTCTAAATTGTTTTTGTACTGACTCGATAATGTAGAAGTCAAAAAATAGAAATATATAACAAAGTTTGCATGAAAAAAATAGGGTGCCTAAGACTTTAGCACAGTACTGTATTTTATATATCTATATATTTTACACACATTTATTTTTATTCTATCCACATTCACTGCATATGAGTAATTGCACACTCTTACTGGCTACTCTACTGCTAGGCTATCAGCTCATATATGATGAGTAGAGAAAAACAAAATGGAAGCGCGTGTTGGGGAACCAATTGAGGATGAAATAAAAACTCAACTCAAAAACAAAATCCCAAAAATACAAAAAGAAAAGCGACAAAATATGGAATAAAAGTATTTGATGGTAAGATCGTATCTTTTTTAAAATTTTCAAGAATTATTATTATAGTATTTTTCACAAATTGTTACTGTCATTTCACTGGTTTGTTTACATTCTAAGCAGGAATGATTTTGTTGGGCATTTTGTATAACGTGTTTATTTATTGAATTTGCAAAAAATAAAAATAAAAATGCTCTGTTTCTCAAAATCCAGTGAATGTAGATAGAATAAAACAGTTATTCCACTCAATCTCATCGTACATGGCTTATAGCCGACTATGAGCTCATGTACGACTCGATTTTGTGGAATAACTGTTAATTGTTTCTGTAGTAACAAATCATTCACAGGGATTTGTATAGCTGCTAATAATAAACTGATTGTAATCAGTCAGTTAACGATAAACATCTAATCAATGATATGCTGAAATGTCCTGTGAGGAGACACTTATTTAACCTTTATGGAATGAGACTCGAAGGCAGCACTTTGAAATAGTCAGTATTATGTTTTCTGCCTCAGAGGACATTGTGCTTACTGTTTTTTTTCCCCTTGCAGCTGTGTCTTTTTTTGTTGTTGTTTTCTTGTTTTCCCAGAGACGGTAAAATACAAAAGAAGATCCAAACAGTTTCTCATACATTCCACAACATTAACATAACCACAAACAGATAAACAGTATGATGTGTCTTTTTTTAATAAAATAACAAATAATTATATTTCGCAAACTGCTGAGGTAGGTGAAGAATAAAACACTTCAGAATGTGCTGATATAGGAAATTAATAAAATAATAAACAGTGGTAAATGCAAGTCTTTGAGTCAGGCCACGTCATACCACCCGGTCGTCGACTAATTTCTTACAACAGCAAGCCCCATCCTGTTTTATTCCGTATTTAATGCTGACCAAGTCCACTGGCAGCCATAGTAAGAAAGTAGATGATTCAACGCTTCTAAAAATAAGCTATTTTTCCATTTTAAAAATATTCTCTATTAAATTCTTCATATTTTTCAGATATTATAATAAAAAATACTGAAGCTATGTTTTTTGTAGTTTGTGAGTGTGACACGGCTGTTCTGCTGGTACTTTGTTACTTATCTTGGATGTCATGATACACCATATATGATATATTTTTGCCATACCGACCTACCATTAAGGTACACATTCATTTGAGAAATGTCTATAGTATAGTACAGAAGCAGAATAATAATAATAATAATAATAATAATATGTTCAATTGATATAGTGCCTTTCTCAAACCCAAGGTCGCTTTACAATAATAGGCAGGGGAAAAAAAAGTCCACCAAATAGAGGTCAAGATATCATTCCAGTGGTGTAGCGGCCACAGTCCCACCAAAAGGCGCATGAAAACAAGTCCCACATCTCCAGCACAGCCGCCGTGATGCCGCCAGCAACATCACTCGAACACCACGCCATGGATCCACAAAGCAAGCACAGAAGCACCGCCATGCAGAGCGCTGGTGTGTCCCAAACCGCCTGCACAGCTGCCGCGACACCACCGAGCAACATCGCTCGGAACATCACGCCAAGCATTAAAGCACAGAGCGCTGGACAACCACGATGTAAAATGAGCAACAAGCTCACTGCAGTCCACAGCTGGGAGCGCAGGCATCACCCACAGCGAGCCAAGGCCTGGAGGGAACCAACGCCCAAAACTGGGTCCGGAGCTGCACCACAACTGGTGGACAAAACACTCAAACATCAAACCACACAAACACACAGGAAAAAAAATAGAAAAAGAAATAAAACAAAACAAAAAAGCTCTTGAAGTTATCTTCAATATGATGTTTGTTTTGTTTTTGTTTTTTCAGTTGACATTACTCTTTACACTGTACCAGAGTTAGCTATGCGGCTAATTTACATCTGTGATGTCTGGGCGTGATGATAAATGCTAATGTCATATTTTACATCTCTACCGTACGAAGCATGACCTCTAAACCAAGAACTGGCCCAAAGATCAGCCACCGAATTAACGAACCATACAACCGAAACCTTTACTCCTGGAATGGTGGCCAAAAAAAGCACAATTCCGGTTTTCTGGTGCCGTAGGTTCCTGTAGTTATGAAGTGGAAAAATGTCCCAAAGTGAAAAAACATAAATGCTCATGTTTTTAATGAAGAAGTGTGTTACCACGTGTTGCCGTTTTCAGATCACTTCATCCTGATAGCATTTAGGTTCGGGAATTATTTGCAAACTTAAAGAACAGACCTGGACTTAGCTTCAGGACAGAAATGTGATGAGTGGCCCTCCTCCCCTCCCTCCCTCTTTCCTGACCGCTCTGTCCGAGCACATTTGGAACAAATTGATTTAGTGCCGATGCTGTGCAGACGGTGACTATTACGCAGCCTATCAACCAGTCCAGCAGATGCAAATTGATTGTATTTAGACATTTTATTCTATTTATTGATTTATGTCATGGCTTCATGTCTAACCCATTTCCCAAATCCAACTGAATTAGTCTGTGTTTCATGCAGGAGTAAACTTGTTCGTGGCTAATTCTTCACTTTTTCCATCCACAGTGCTACCTTCCTTTGTGAAGACCCCAAGTGACCTCACCATCCGGGCTGGCGCGAAGGCTCGTCTGGAGTGCGCGGCAAAAGGTTATCCACCTCCGCAGGTTGCTTGGCAGAAAGACGGTGGGACAGATTTCCCAGCAGCCCGTGAGCGGCGCATGGAGGTGATGCCTGACGATGACGTGTTCTTCATCATGCAAGTGAAGCCTGAGGACATGGGTGTGTACAGCTGCACAGCCAGAAACACGGCGGGCATGATCTCTGCCAACGTCACGCTCACCGTGCTGGGTAAGAGTTCGGTTTAATCTAAACACAGAGTTCTGTTGCGTTTCATTGAAAGACTGAGAAAGTCCTGCTGGGTTTACATTACGTTACAGGCATTGAGCAGACACTCTTATCCAGAGCGACGTACAACACGCCCCAGAGCAGTCTGGGGAGCAGTTGGGGGTTAGGTGCCTTGCTCAAGGATGCTTTAGCCATTCCTGCTGGTCCAGGGAATCAAACCGATGACCTTTTGGTCCCAAAGCTGCTTCTCTAACCATGAGGTTATGTCGGTTTAGACACAGAGAAAATCCTGCTGGGTTTAGTCTATACACTGAGAGAAAGTCCTGTTGGGTTTAGTTGAAACACACAGAGAAAATCATCTTGGGTTTAGTCTAGACACTGAGGGAACGGCCTGTCGGGCTTAGTCCGGGCACGGAGGGAACGGCCTGTCGGGCTTAGTCCGGGCACGGAGGGAACGGCCTGTCGGGCTTAGTCCGGGCACGGAGGGAACGGCCTGTCGGGTTTGGTTTAGCAGAGATAGTCCTGCTGGGTTTTTATACACTCAGAAAGAAAATCATTTTGTGCTTCGAAAGCTGCTGGGATTTGGCAAAACCCAGCTCCTCTCCGCTGCATGAAAGAATGTTTTGAGTTTTGGTCTCGCTGGTGCAGCTGTGGCCTTGTTTCTGGGGTGAGAGGTGAAAGGGCGGAGAGGTCACAGAGAGGCCGGGGGGATAGGACGGAGGGCTTTAGCAGTGGGATCTAAGAGCTTTTCTCAGGCCTGAGTTCAGCTGCTGATTACTACGGCAGCGACAGGCTCAGATTCTTCAGTAACAGAGGGGATGTTGAACACAAACTAATCACCACCCAACACCACTACCTGCAGGCGACGTTCAGTCATGAAGCCAAATCAGACACGACACTTGGGTGATTTGTATCTAATCTTTTCTTTCAAAACTGAAATCATGACTTTTTTTTTTTTTAACTCCAAATCTAAACAACTGTATATTTTTTTCGGTTTCCATCGACATGTTTACATCGTGTGAAAACAATACCATACTCTGGAGGCATAAACTGCTTACATCTTTTCTACCCAGAAAGTTGACCAGGAATCCAGGATCTTTTGGGATGTTCCCCTCCAAGGAACCAGGGCCGGTTAGAGCTCATGGATTGTAGTTCATGGAAATAGTTTAGTCCCGTCACTAAGGAACTGCTGAGGTGAAGCTTGCCTAACAGAACGTTGCTTATTGGTCAGACAGAGCAAACAAGTGACAACTAAAGCTTGTTTTGTGTTCTCGGTGGTGGAACTCGAACATTTTTTCGAAACAATTTCCATGATTTTGTTCTTGGTTGGCGCTTTTCTTGATGAAATGAAGACATTCGCGTAATCATTATTCACCACCCTTCTTCATTTGTGATTGGCTGAAGATAAAATCTCCCCCATGTATCTGTGTGCCCTCCTCAGAAATGCCCCACCTGCTGCAGGGGATGGAGGACCGGAGTGTGGTGCTGGGCGAGGCGGTGGCGCTGCAGTGCAAGGCCGTGGGTAGCCCCCCTCCACGTATCACATGGCTGCAGAGTGGCGAGCCACTGCAGCCCAGCGAGCGACACCACTTCACCCACGCCAACCAGCTTCTGGTGATCAGCAGCACCACACTGGAGGACGCTGGCCGCTACACATGCGTCATGTCCAACCCTCTCGGGACGGAGCGTGCCCAGTGCAGCCTGACCGTAATCCAGCGCCCTGGTGCCAACTGCCAAGTGAATGCCAATTCAGGGGCAGTCACCATAGGCATCGTCGTGATCGCTGTGGTGACGAGTGTCGTGGCGACCTCTTTGGTGTGGGTGTGCATCATCTACCAGACGAGGAAGAAGAGCGAAGAGTGCAGCGTCAACACGGGTGCGTAGCAGAACTTGGCTAGTCTTTAAATACTTTACGACCTCAGAGGTCTGTCCTTTGAGGAGTAAAAACCGCTAAAGATTTTCCTTGTCTTTTCGTCCAGATGAGACCATCGTTCCTCCTGATGTCCCAAGCTACCTGTCCTCACAGGGGACACTATCTGAGAGGCAGGACGTGTGCATAAGAGTCGAGTCCAGTGGAGGATCCCAGCCAAGTGGCCACACGCACAGCAACGGTAAGCCTTCTTTACAGTAAAACGTAAAGCCTAGGTCACAACCGGACGTACGATTTTTTTGGCGTTTCCCAAATCGCTGCGGTTTTTTTTTTGTTCGTGGATAAAGACGCACGTTGGCCGTAAGTTTGTCTTACACGACAAAGAACCTCTGCGGCTCGAAAATCAGC
>JAOBAL010000009.1:18051607-18063320 GCA_025212315.1 Batrachocephalus mino | reverse complement strand
CTTATTTCGTTTCTGGTTCTGATTGGTTCCGAAGTTTATCAAGAAGTAGAACGGGTAATCGAACTTGATCAGGATAACTGCTGATTGGTTATGAAATTTTACTATTGTTATACTCATTCTTACAACACGATGACAGTGGCTCCGCCTCCCGTTCTTGTGTACCTTTGATAACGCAAGATCAACTGTTCGTATCGCAAGATCACAGTTCGCCGTTCTGGTGATTATAATGCTTATGCGTATGCGCAGTGCGGTATTGTTACATTCATTTGATGACATAGTGACTACTGCCTCGCTTTGCTTCTATGAGGCAGTAGCCACAAAAATCAACATGAAGTTCTCGATCATGCGGACTATGTTTTTGTTTTCCTTATAAACAAATATGAGCTCGTGACACGAGTGGGTTTGTACTTGGCAGAAATATTCTGTGCTTTTTCTCTCCAGCACACAGGAGTCTATATCAACCCATTCCTCGCTTCAATGGTTTGCGTAATTATACGATTTTTTGCCTAATGGTGTTTCACATGGTGTTGTCATAGCGACAGCTGGGTAGTTTGTTCTTATTTGTTCCAGTGAGTTGAAATTTAGTTCGTTTTGGCCAGTATGCATTAACATATGGTGCTGTTCACACTGAACATCCATAAACTGGGCTGTCAGAAATGAAAGCGGCGTATTTTTAATGTCACTCTCCCTGTCGTGCTGCTCCACATGCAGGCGCCTTCGTTTATGACCACAAAAATAGCATCAGAGACCAAGGAAGATACGCATCAAATCAGAAAATCAGACTTACGCAAGCAGAAAGCTAAAAGCCCTTTATATAAAGTGTACCGGGATTTTTATTTCACTTCAGAGAGCTGTACTGCTGTAATGTCATTTCGTCTCGCTTTATTTCAGCTCTGTAGTGTTTCCTGAGCTGAAGCCTTCACTACACAGCGCTGATTTACTCCCTCGGCCAGGCCGGGACGAGGATATCAGTCTCTAAATACATCTTTACCAAGAACACATCAGACAGTAAAGTTTAATTTAATTCCACACTTCACGGTTACAGTAATGCTGTGATGATGTGGACACTGACCCTACATTCAAACACTGACGAAAAGCTGAGTCGCAGCTGAGAGCATGAAGGAACTGAAAAAAGGAGAGAGAAGAACAGAATTAAACAAAAACAGGACAGAAAATAACGGTAGAACGTGATGGATTTGAATCAAACAGAACAGAATGCAATGGAATGGAATAGAATAGAAAAGAACAGAATAGAACATGAGATGCAAATAAACAATGGAATAAAACAAAAAATACAACAAATGTCATCGAATAGAACACAACAGAACACAATAAAACAGAACAGAATGTAATTGAATAGAAAAGATTAGAACAGAACGCAGTGCACAGAATGTAATAGATAGGACACAAGAGAAAAGAAGAGAACACAATACACAGGGTGTAACAGAATAGAAAATAATTGAATAGAATAGAATGCAATACACAGAAATAAAACACATAATACAATAAATGTCAGACTAGAACACAAGAGAACGCAACAGAAAAGAACAGAGCATGATATACAACAGAATGGAATGGATTACAACACAATAGAAAATAATAGAACAGAACAAGATACAACAGAATGGAATAGAATAGAGCTGAATAGAACAGAATGCAATGGGAAAGACTAGAACACAATAGAAAAGACCAAAACACAATACACAATATGTAATGGAATAAAATAAAAACACATGTAAGAGAATACAGCACAACAAAACGAAAGAAAACAGACCACAATAGAAAAGAAGAGAACAGAACAAGATACAACAGAATGAAATAGAATAGAATACAACAGAATGCAACATAATAGAACAGAACACAACAGAAAAAATAGAACACAATACACAGAATAGAATAGAATAGACCAGAATGGAACATATAGAAAAGAATAGAATAGAACACAATGCACAGAATTTAACAGAATAGAACAGAATGCAATGGAATATTATAGGACACAATACACAGAGTGTAATGGAATAGAACAGTCGAGTAGAATACAATGCAACTGAACTGGACAGAAAGGAAGAGAAAATATGAGAACGGAATAGAAAAGTGCAAAGACTTAAACAGAACAGTTTATGAAACAATACAGCAGAAGAGAATATATTAGAACCGAATCACACAGAAGAGAACTGAACTGAACTGAGTGGGCCTTAAACAAATACAATTGAACTGGAGTTAAACAGAAAAGAGCCAAATGGAACATACGAACAGAACGGATCACAAAACAACATATCAGATCCGAGTCGACTCGAGGAAAACGGAACGGAACTAAATAAAACAGGCCACAGAACGGAAATGAGATGAATAGAATAGATGGAATATCAAACAAAACAGCAGAACCCAACACAGGGGAAGAGAATAAAATAAAATGGAACAAACTAGATGGAGTGCCATGGCTCAGGTGGCTAAGGCGCCATACCATAAATCCGGGGACCCGGGTTCGATTCCGACCCGAGGTCATTTCCTGATCCCTCCCGTCTCTCTCACCCACTCATTTCCTGTCTCTACACTGTCCTATCCAATAAAAAAGGTGAAAAAAAGCCCAAAAATATCTTAAAAAGAAAATAGTCAAAATACAGAAAAACCTATGAATGAGTCGGGGCATACAAACTTTCAACTAATACTGTATATATGGGATATGACATTATATAATAATGACCATGCGACTGGTGTACGTGTGTGTCTTAGATTTAGTGCTGTTAAATGCTCAAGCATAAAGTTTCATTTTATCAGTTGCAGCGACAAAACGGCTCCTCGGTCGTGGAATCACGTGTGAAGCTTTTGATTTATTTATTTCCAGTTTTACCATCAAATAAAAAATGTATTTATTTGTTAGTCCTTGCTGTAAATTGGGTGAATGGAAGCCCTTGATGATTAGTCTGCGTATGGGCGGTATGCTGATACGTTTCTCTCTCAGTCTGTAAAAATGTGCAGCGAAGTGATGAGCAACACACCAAAAAAAGTGTGAATGTGTACTCTCCATAATGACAGCGTTCAAAGAGCTCAGTGTTAATTTAACATACCTGGTGAACCGCTAACATTTAATAACAATGTTTTGATTCACCTCAGGCACAGGTAATAAAACGCGCGCTCCGCTCTGTTAGCATCTAGCGCAAGGCTTCTTGCATCAGTGGGCACTTAAAGTCTCATTTGATAAGCTCATTTAATGGGGGTGTTTATGGATTCGCCGTTTGGAGTGTAGCTCCGAGGCTATGTCACTGTATACACACTGAGGCACAGAGTGAAAACATGCTAAAGCTTCAGCGGCCGGAGTCTCTCTGGCGATCATCCAGAGACGTCTTTACGATGAATCAGTGCAATCCAGCCAAGCACTAGGACAACATAAACACTCATAAAAGTGTCTGGCAACAGTGTGCAAACACGCTTAAGGTGTAATGTAATTGCTTATATAACCTCTCATAATTATATTGTCCTTGAAATCTTTAATTACCACTTGTGCTTAAATGTAGATTTTCGCAAGTATTTGCAGTACCATATTATATATCGGATCAAGGTTTTTTTAATTAAAATTCTTTACCAGTGATGAGCTCTATTGTGTGTGTGTGTGTGTGTGGTGATGGGGGGGGGGATCAGCAGGCTTATCTTTGAGCCCTGCAGCCGTATACCGGACAGTGTGTTTCTGTTTGCAGCGAGCAGGTTCGCAGTAATTCCCAGACAAGGTTTTGTGAAGCCTGTAGCCCTTAAATGTTCTCCACACATCAGTGGCTTCACACAAGTGGGAACTGGCTAACAAAAGGTAGAAAATCTTTAAGACGGAGGAAATACTCAATCACAAACTCGGTGCTCTCCAGTGCCCTCTGGAGAGTAGGAGGGAAACAAATGAGGAGTTAGCGAGGGATGAAAAGAGCAGGAGTGGAAAAGCACTGACTTTTTTTTTTTTCCTCATGCCTGTCTGCAGGATTAGTTCTGAGGTGATGCATGCTTGCTCCCCACCTCTCTCTCTCTCTCTCTCTCCACCCTTGCAGAGTTGCGCCGAGCCCACAACTGTGTTTGTTTCACTACAGACTCTTTAACAAGCTCTCGAAATGGTTTTCATAGTGCCTGTGCCAACCAGTGAAACCAAATCTTCTTGTGAAGATTGAAAACACAATTGATTTTGGTGCAGGCTCCGGCTGCCAGCCCACAGCTCTGTTATTCGCTTGCCCCCTCCATGAGCAGTGTCACTGATCTTCTCCGAGCTCAAGATTGATCTCTTGTCTTTCCCCCTTTTTCCCCCCAATAGGTTGGACTCTGTAAGACTTCGAATCCATCTCTTGTGTCTATACACCTTACATTTTAATCTGTGCGGATCACGTCAGCTTCCTCAGTTTGCCGACCTTTCCCTCTATTGTTCTGAGCAGATTTATTTTTTTTAATTGTAATTGCTTCTGACAGCTGTTTCTTAATGCACAGAAGGTTAATATTTTTATTTAAATAGTCTTGAGCACAAGGGACCAGCCCAGACTGTCATCTTAACAGTTGGTGTGTGTGTGTGTTCTTTAGAAGGAGTTTTGCTATGAGAAAAAAGAAGCCCACTACACACCTCAAAGATTTCTCCTCAGCTCCAGGGGCTGCCGCAAAGCTTTAAAGGCAGCAAAATCACTTGTGGTTATGGGCTCTAAAACTCCAGGAATGAGAGTGAACCGAGCATGCTGTTTGGGGAAAAAGAGACAAATGATTTAATATTCTCCCTGACCTTTGTTTGCTCTGAGTATTGGCAATGTTTCCAAGAGTCAAGGGGGGGCGATTTTTAAAACGCCCACTTGAGGATAAGAAGTTAAACGGCTTCTTGGCAGCGATTTCCATTTTAATTCTATCGGCTGTGCTTTTTCTTCCTACCACTTTCTTTTCTAAACGGCTCTAATTCTGAAGCTTGTAGTGCACACCCTGTAATACTGACCATTTGTAACCCAAGTTGTTAGCCGACTGTTGCATTTAAGAGCCTTTTATTTATCAGCGTGCACAGTTTTTATTAAAATAAAGGACAGTTATTTCTGGCATTGAGGCAATTATTTTCACAGCTGCTTTTTTATGTCATTATTAAACATTTACACTGTACATTTCCAGCAGTACTCTTACATTAGATTGTGTTTTTCTTGGGCTTTGATGCTTTTGTTCTTTGTTCTCTGAAAACTAATAAGAAATAACGTAGAAATCCATGCGTTCATCAGAAGAAGGATGCACTTTTTTTTAACCTATCTGGTCTTGATTAAAAAGCTTTTCGACATTCCTTTAAGTTAATCTAACCTGCTAATCTCTCTCTCTACTGATTGCTTTTTCTTCAAAGCGCCTGTGTAGTAAGCTGATTTCATGAACAGTGGAGCCGAACTCTCTTTTAGATGCTACGTATTGTAAATGTGATCTGATTTCTGCCCGCTTCATGAATGACCTGATTTACTTTTAGCACTGAACTGAAACTCAAAATAACTTAATGAGATGTAATTTAAGATTTGGTATGTGATAGGCCCTTGATCACTACATTTCTTGTCAGTGATTGTCAGGTTTCTATCTCTACCAAAACAATGTTATGAAAGTTGGACCTTTTTCTACTCCAGAAAGGAAACTAAAACAGTATTCGGAGTGGATAAATCACTAGCCCAGGATTATGTCCCAGGGCTATCATGTGTCATTCAGAGTTGCCCAGTGTACAAACAGCTTCAGGAGATTGATCATGTAGTGGTCTAGAGTGTTTTTTTTTTTTTTTTTTTAAATCTCCATTTCCAGTCAAGCAACCTTTCTAACTGTTGGCTTAAAAAACAACTTTCTTCACTCGATACGTATGTTTCTTAGGCATATAATGACACATATCGTGCAATGATAAATCGCAATAAATATTTATCATGATTCAAATTGATGAAAATGAATCACAATTATCAGGCTGTGTAATCTCTTAGTTTTTACTAGCTGTAATTGCATTGTTCAGACAGCAGAACTTGGCAATAACGTACAATAGCAGGAATTAATCTGACTTCACCCTAGGCGGAAGTAACACATCTCAAATGTTTCGAAAACACCCAAAAACAGATCTAAAATGGGAAAAAGCTGTTGTGCGAGTGACTGTATAAATAGATTTAACAAGAAATCTGAGTGCTTTTTACAGACTGCCAAAAGCTAAAAAAAAAAAAATAATAAAAGAGAGAAGCAAATGCAGGTAGTAAAATGTTCATAACAGTTTATTAACAAAAGGACTATTTGTTATTAACTTCTTCATTTTTAATATTTTAGTTAACAGGCTATTATATTTTACTCTACCCTTTACAAATGTGGGTAAATAATTACTGTTGGTTATTAAGAAAATGAAAGAGCAGTTGTTGTTTTTTTTAATTTAACAAAGTTGATAAAAAAATAGAAAAATAAATGTTGCTTTTTCTTGTAATAAAATTTTCTTCTTTTTTTTTCAAAAATATGAGAAAATCAAATTGTGAACCAATATTGTGAATTGAATCGAATCGTGAATTGCGTGAATTGTTACATGCCTGATATTTATACATAATAGGCTCATGCTCAGTTTATATTTTTCATAGTGGCATGATGCCCCACAATGCTGTAAATTTAGTACGTGTTATTTGTGCCAGAATTCTTCTGTCTGCCAAACTAAACATTACTTGAGGACGTAATCTGGTCATTAGTATGTTGTACTTTTTCTAGTTCAGGTTACGATAAGGTAGCTTGCATTGATTGGCGGAAATACTGACAAAAATGACTAAATTTTAGAGCAGTGCAACATAACAGATTATATAACTCTTCCCTGCATTTTAAACTAACGGCTCTAGTGAATCCTCAGACCAATACTATGGCTTGGGTTGTCCTTTAAAATATTTACTTTCACAACTTTAGTTTCAGACAACGTTTTGCACCCATTCTGGTGCATTTGGCCATGGACTTTGATTTCCCTTTTTTATCTGCAAAATACATTTGAAATAGGTAACAGAGATGGATGGGCGGTTGGATAGATTGATGGATGGGCACATGGGTGGATGTGTGGATTGATGGATGGATGGATGGATGGATGGGCAGATGGATGGATGGGTGGTTGGATAGATTGATGGATGGCACATGGGTGGATGGATGGATTGATTGATGGATGGGCGGTTGGATAGATTGATGGATGGGCACATGGGTGGATGTGTGGATGGATGGATGTGTGGATGGATTGATAGGTAGGTGGATGGATGGATGGATGGGTGGATGGATGGATGGACTGATGGATGGGTGGATGGATAGTGAATGGATGGATAAACAGACTGATAGACTTTATTGATCCCCCAGGGGAGAATTTAGGGAATAAAACACAAAAGACAGTCAGAAACACAGAACTCAGAGTTGCTGCCATCTTGTAAAGGACACAAACATGATGCAATATCAGAGAAATTATCAGGAGAGAAAAACCATCCCTGGGAATATAGTACTCACTTATTTTCTCTGTCAGCTAATATGTTCCGTATGCATATGTCTTGTGTGTACTATTGCACTTTTTTAGCTTGACATGCAGTGAGGTCCAAAAGTCTGAGACCATATTGAAATTATGGGATTATTTTCCATTTAAAATTGGAAATAAACAGAATATTTTTGAATTTTGAAATATTTAAAACAAAAAGTTCAATATCTTGAATATCTGTATTAAATTCAGGTTTCTGCACTATTTCTACATCCCTGTTTAAATGTAACCAATTTTGTGATATTGAAAGTCAGATTTCCTCATGCATTATCTCTTCCACTATAGCACGCATTCAGACGACACTCCAATGGATTTGATCAAAAATGGATCATAAAATTTTGCCCAAACTTGTGGAGTCCATGCCAGCTCATTAAAGCAAAAAGGGGACATACCAAATGCTAAGGAACTGAAATTGATGTACATATTTCAAGTAGAATATTTCAAGATTCTACTTTTCACTCAAGTTGTTGTCACTAATATAATTTGTAATGAAAATTGATGTTTTAATTTAAAAAAACTTGCATTTTCACTAATAGCCTCAGACTTTTGGAGCCCACTGTACATTTAGGTTAACTATGGTAAAATATGTTGTCATTAATTACATGAGTCTTTGTGAGTCTTGCGATATCTTGTCCATGCAATTTTACTCCCATCTGTTTTATTTATTTAATGCATTTGTTAGACTTTTTTGATTAACTTACTTTAATGTACAACCATTGCTCAAGAGTAATAAGAAAGCAGTTTTTTATTTGTCAGTGTGTTTATTCTCTTATGTCATATTCTGTCTATATTTTGTCTTTAAAAGTTCAATATCCTTTTCAAGAGGGCATAAGGTCATTGCTACTTGCCCTGGCTCTGCCCTTTATCTAGCTAAATCTTCCAAATGGGATCCCTCTGGATAAGCATGGATTGGCTTGATTGCCTTTGAACCGAGTCATTGGGTAGTGTGTAGATATGGCTCTCTGGCCAGGCACTTGTGTTTAAAGGAGCAGCTATTTTAAGAAGATTGACCATTATTGAAGAGGATTTGCAGGCCCTGCTAACATGAAAGATAGCACACCTGAATCTGGGCTCTATTCGAAGATGTGCAAGCTATAGATGTTAAGCTGATGGGATGGAGTGTAAAAGTAAAACACTTCTGTCCTGTGTGATTGCCCACATTTGAAGATCTTTCTCAAAGATCTGCCAGGGCTTTTTGGCTCAGCCCCATCGACTGCATTGAGTGACTCTATCAGATTAGCTTCAGATGGTCCCACTGTGGCTGAAGTAGCGTAGATTACAATCTCCTCCAGCACTTCCTTGGCATGGAGTGTGCCAATGAAATCAGCGTGCTCAACTATTAGGATTTAGCAGGGGACATAAAGCCCATTACCAGGGAGACCTTGGCGTTTTCAGTCCTTAGCTCATAGCCACCTGCTCACCTGTGGTAGTGCTCTTGGAGTGGTAATAACGTTGGACTCAGGGGGGCTTTCTGTGATCTTCCAACCAGAAGGGCATCTTCTGAGACGTGGCTCTGAAATAAAGGTTGACCTGCCAGGTCGCCTCTTGAACAGACACCTCTGCTGTGTCCAGGGCTTCTGGGAGCCTGCCAGTAACTGATATTTCCCAAAGCCTTGTAGGAGCGAAGGCAGCATTTGACTGACAACTTCCTTTCAAGCTGGCTCACTCTTCAAAAAACAAACAAACAAACAAACAAACAAACAAACAAAAAAACCAGTTGGATTAGTGGCCTGCATTTCAAACTGCAGATTTTTGTGAACTTTGTTTCTTTTATTGTTTTAACTTTAAAGCCTTCATCTTCCAAGACTCTCATGTCTCACCAACAGAAGTGGTGGATGCAAAAACGAGCATGACTCAGTGTGAAAACAGATAATACGAGTTGGGTAAAGGACAAAAAAAGATAAGAGAGAAAATTATAAGCATCTCCTGATTGCGCTAACAGCATGGGGACTGATTTTATGGAGAGCTGCCTGTTCGTTAGCATACTGTCACATAATATGGTGCTAGGATAACAAAAATTGACACAAAACAATATCCCACTGGGATATCTACCTCCTGCGCTCAAAATGTTTCAAAAAACTTGGTAATGGCCTTTTTTTTTCTTTTTTTTTTGTCTCTGCTTACTTTGCGTGCTTAGTTGAAGGTAGGGCTGCTGTTTTTTTTTTTTCCATCTGTGGCTTCATGTAAAGCTTTAATGAAGCCTCAATGGTATTGAGCATCATATACAATTACTGCGCTTACATGGCGGAGAACGAGTGTCTAAGTCGCACTTATTGGAGCCCAGAGCGCTGCATGGGGAGCTCTGGTGGAAGTCTGCCAGCGTACGAGAGACGAACACATCAGGAGGAGAAAAAAACCATCACACACATACTCACACGCATGCTCAATAATTAGACAGAATTCGTTATGAGACGCAGCCTTACTGAAAGGGCATGTCCTTTTAAATGAGTGTCAACAATGGTGGGGTTCTGCCATGTCAGTTTGCTAGATGGAGGAGGAAAGGTAGATAACTGGATGAGGCAGATCAGATAGATAAATAGATCCGCTGTATGCCGGTTGTGTGTGTGTGTGCCAGCAAGCTATCCATGAGCATTCTCGTTGTGAGTCAAGCACACAAGGAAACATTGAAGGACTTGCCAAGATGCAGTCCTAATTAACTGAAATGCCAACGTTTACCCACTTTTTTTCCCCACAACAAACTTTCAAATCATCTCTGGGGGGCTCGGCGGCCACCACTGATGAGACATCGGCGTACCTGCCACAGAGGAATGCTTTAAGCTTTAGAATACACAATTGGGAAGATGGGTTCATCCTCTAAAGAGAGAGCTCCTGCAGTGTAGTGTAGCGAGAAGGCAAGGTCAACCAGCTCCTCATATCATGTTCCTATTCACAGTGGGCGTCTCATACAGCAGGGATGCTATCCCCTCTTGTTGCTTGAATGATTAGAGAGGAGGAGGTGAGAAATAAGAGAGAACAATAGCTCGTTTTGGGTGCTATTTATTTTTAAGGAGCGACATACAAACCTGAGAAGGCTTTCTACATCTTGGCATGAGGTATACGGTGCACCTTGTAAAGAAATTCCTAACAATGCTTCTTCGTATTATGCTGTTAAAAATACCTTGACAAAAGGCAGCGTATCTCCCGTCACACTAATGATATATAACTGTTTATAAGGAACCGTATTGTGTATGACAGTTCAGGAAATGATACTTCCATGGTATCATAGCAGCTCAAGCTTTGAGCCAGAGCACACACTTGGTTGGCTCCATTCCCAGACAGCGGAGATCCTTGGAAATTAAAAACATTCACAATCCATTAAAATAAATACTATTTTGGGGACTGATTTATCCTTCCCAGAAGGTTTTGAACAAGAGCAACTTAGCCCTATAAATGTCACCTTGAACAGATTAAGAGAAAGATGGACTGTACCTGTTTGCACTGATTGTGAGTCAGTCTTATATTTCTGGCTGTCCTGGTAAACATTATCAGGGCCGTGGAGAGGAAGTGGAGACATGAAATGCCTCAGTTGCCCCCTTGCAGGCTCAAAGGAAAGATAGATTGTCAATTTGCCTGACGCCAGTGAAGAGCTGACCAATCCGTCTGCGCCGTAGGCTCAAGAGCACAATTCCACAATGAGGGAGTGAAAGATGAACCTCGTTCAAAATGAGTGGAACAAAGCGGACATGAGTTCTAATTTCCCTCCGCAGCAGGTGGTTGTCATCCGTCGTTCCAAACAGCTGGCTGGAGGCGGGTGAGAGAGGAGGCCGGGGCTTAGTGTCCCCATCAGCCGTCTTAATGACAGCATTCAACATTCTGTCCTCCAAACTGCACCATCACTTACAGATGTTCAGAGCATTCCCCTGAAGTGCTGACCTCCATATTAGAGTCACCAAATTAAAAAAAAAAGTAATTAGATACAATTGTTGTCAATGTATTGGGACTTAAAGGGTACCTGTACAGCATTTAAACATGATCGGTATCAATAGTACAAACCCTAATTATAATAATGCACACAAGTCCAGCCACCTGATTAAGTCAAGTCAAGTTTATTTGTATAGCACTTTTAACAATATACATTGTCGCAAAGCAGCTTTACAGAATTTAAATGACATGAGCTAATTTTATCCCTAATCTACCCCCAATGAGCAAGCCTGTGGCGACGATGGCAAGGAAAAACTCCCTCAGACGACATGAGGAAGAAACCTCGAGAGGAACCAGACTCAAAAGGGA
>JAOBAL010000009.1:7368212-7378707 GCA_025212315.1 Batrachocephalus mino | reverse complement strand
CAGATCACATTAGTAAAGTTCAGTGCTCTCATCTCCACTCTGTTTTCCTAATTTGCAATGTTTGTGCATTCTGTCAAGGTAAATGGAGACTGTTTCAAGTTCATTAATGTGAAATAAAATCTATCAGTTTGACTTATCTGACATTAGATGGGTATATAATTAACATCAGCTATCTATATGGCTAAATGCAACACTGCACAACGAGAGAGATTACACTCCAAAGTGGGCGGAGTTTTCCACTGATGTGCAAAGTCATGAATTTGCAGGTGGCCTGTACCATAAGCCAACAGGATGGAATGAATCTTTGCTTTAATTAGATATTTAATGGGGCATAACATTTTCATCTGCAGATGGATCATAATGCAAAGCGTGAATGAACATGACTTGCCTAACTTTTTTAGACTACGATATAATGTGTATAGTGTTAAAATCTACAGTGCATTAGATCATATTTGCATGCATTTTGTGCTCAGTAATTATTAAATTTATCATACTAACTTTTTTTTTATCACCAAATGGAGCTTTACTTGCTTACCTAACTTGTAAAGAAATTAAGGGTCAAAGTTTACACTCAGTTACTGTATACCAGCTCTAAATCAGTTGGAGGTTGAAGACCTTCAAGGACCCAAACAGAAACCATTTCCCAGACTCAGCAGCTCAGCACTAACCTGTATGGAGACGCTGCTGTAGGAACCTCCGATAACTCCAGCAATAGCCAACGGGCTGTCCTCCTGAAATGCATACGAACCATCAGGACAGATAAACTCAGTGTCGTCCACCTTGGTCAGTGATGCTCTGACGAACTCTAGTGCTTGCTCTAGTGCATATGTATCCCTGGAGCATGTGTCTAGTATGTGGACACCCAGTGAGACACCAGGCAGCAGACTCATGTCTCGGTTGATCTGGTCTATGGCAAAGAGCATGGCTTCCAAACGTTGAATGCCCCGGTCCTCATTGATGCGCCCACACTCATCCATGCCCTGGCCTTTCTCGTGTATGGGAAAAAGGCCTCCAAGAACCAGGTCTCCATCTATTTTAATTTCCCGGCGTGGAGAGTCACCACTGGACAGCAAGACTCCAGCTCCTAGCAGCACAAGCAACAGGGCTCGAACTGCAGATGACATAGTTACACAGAGACAAAGCGAGAGCATGCAAGCAGTTTAATGGTTTATGAGGGAGTGTCAGAGGCACGGGAGAGCCATGAACTGGACACAGGGAATGGTGTATGATCACACATGAAGATACTCTAATGAGGAGTCAGCTTAGGACCTAGAGAGAGAGAGAGAGAGAGAGAAATATTAAAAATAGACAGGCATTTGCGTGTAAGATGAAAGGTGCACACACACACACCATCAAACATCCTACCCTTATTTTTGAAAAGTCAGAACAGATACACTAAGATGAAGAAATATACAAACATATAAATCAATAAGTGCACAGCATCTAAGAGAAGGCAAAAATACAACACTAGAATGAAAAATCTTGAATGAATATAATATACTGTAAAGTGAATTGTAGCAGCATATACAGTCCATCACTGGTGGACAAGTTGGAAAACAAAACATCACTCAATAAAACTTTACACAACAAATCTATTCTATTCTTATTGCAGAACGTCAGGACTTCTTCTCATAGGTAAACAATTTGTCCCAGTTATCCCGAAAATACAGTCGCCAAAAGTCTGAGAGCGCTACCAAAAATGAAAATGATATCTTGCACTCTTTTCTAATTTAGGGTGGCATGGTGGTGTAGTGGTTAGCACTGTCGCCTCACAGCGAGAAGGTTCTGGGTTCGAGCCCAGTGGCCGATGGGGGCCTTTCTGTGTGGAGTTTGCATGTTCTCCCCGTGTCTGCGTGGGTTTCCCCCACAGTCCAAAGACATGCGGTTAGGTTAATATGGGCTGAGGTGGCCTTGAGCGAGGCACCGAACTCCTAACTGCTCCCCGCATGGCTGCCCACTGCTCTGGGTATGTGCATGTGTTCACTGCTTCAGATAGGTGAAATGCAGAGAGGAAATTTCACAAGTGTGTGATGAATAAAGTTGTGTTTTCTTTCTTATTTGAATAGTTGATTCAGATTCGTAAAATACTGTACGTTTGTGCTGTAAGCCTAAAGTTGTCCATGGAATTGTTTTATACAGGAAGGCCTACGAAACCACTCTTCTACCAAAAGTGTAAAAGATACTGGAGTAAGCTGTATAAAAACCACCAATCATATACATTACATGTACTACAAGATATGTAGGAAGCACCAAGCTGTAAGTGAGACTATATACGTGAAGGGACACCAAGTATGTTTATACAACTGTTTCGAATTTAACTCAAGTATTCCAGCTGGTGACAAATTCCAGGATTTGAAGTTTCCGGTGAAAAATATAAAAACAAATATCTTTCCAAGAAAGGAAAAAAAAAAAAAAAACCTTAGCAATAATGTTCACATTAAATGATCAAACATGATAAAAGTAGATGTAAGATCACTAAATATGTCCAGAATGCAAAATATGTGAAATGGGACTTGTTGTCAAGAAAATGTCGTGTGTGTGTGTGTGTGTGTGTGTGTGTTCCCTAAATCTTATTTAGTCTAGTGGCTTTTTCTGAAATTTCTAAACAAAATCTGTTCTTCCTTAAAAGATGGGTCAGAAGATGCACTGTACAGCAAAAGGCCCTCTAAATACCGCCCAAGGTGGAAATGATTATAGAGCAGGAAGTGGCCGTTTCAATTTCAAATGGATAGCATTACCTTTCCTTGTGCGGGGGGTGGAAAAAGCCCCTCCTCCACCACCACTGCCACGCAGAACTACCAACCTGACCTGAACTTCACTGCCTACTCATTTACTCATCTGTGGTGGGGCAAAAGAGAAAGAAACAGACAGAGAACAAAAGATTTTTTTCCCTCCTCCTTTTGTCCATCTGTCTTTGCTGGTGTGTTAGTGGTTAAAGAAAAAGTGGTGAGATCTGACACTGGTCTCACATCCAGAGATCGCAGGGAGGGGAGTCGGCAGCTGGAAGTGTTCCGAGAGAGAGAGAGTAAGAAAACAAGAACAAAAGAAAGTAACAAAAAGAGAAAGGAAAAAGGAGAAATCGAAATAGAGAGCGAGCGAGAGAGAGAGAGAGAGAGAGAACATGAAAGAGAGAGAGAGAGTTTAAGTGGAGCCCCTATATCCAGCCCCTAGAAGGGGCTCATTACAGGCAGACAGGCATGCCATGCCTGCGCAGGGTCACTGGGTTTAAACATAAAGTGGCCTTATGGAGTTATTACTGTAGCAGGCCCAAAAATCTAACACCCATCTGCTACAGAAGTGTCCAGGCTTTACCTCAACATCCAGCCTGCCACCCAGCCGCTGTCTCACGTCACCCTTCAGGAATTTTTAAACACACCTTCAAATGTCTAAGAGCTATTCTGAAAATTGACATGCCTATTATGTGTAACATTAAAACATTTTATGGAGTCAACATGCATTAAGATCAACGAAAATGATACGCATTATGTCATAAAGCACAATGATTTCGAACACAAAGTTTATTTAACCACCGGCATATGCGATACCGTCCTGCATCGAGGCTATTTATATCTTCAGTATTCACTGGCCTTTTCGGAAAAAAAAGAAAAAAAAAACAACTTTACCGTACATTGTATTTTCTATTACAGCTATTTTGTTCATTCACATGTGAAGGATTGTCGAGAATGATCACTAAATAGAAGCACGATGCCATGCTGCCAGTATAAACATGGTTAAATTTCTTGTGTGTAAAATGTGTTGGCTGCTCTTAAAAACATTAGGCAGCACAAACATTTGCGCTAAAGCTCAGCGAGAGATGCCAAGTCAAGAGGGGATTTGGAGTTTTGCAGCCCATCTCTTGACAAAAAAAAAAATTCAGACAACACACAAGGCAGGCAGTCTCACACTCACATTCACACATACACAGAGCTCAGCACTACAGTAAGTAGGCCAAAAGTCATGTGAGGACAGAATTTGGATTGAGCACAAAATGAACAAAATGCAAAAAAAAATAGCTAGCAAGACAGCCATATACCAACTGAGTGGGAGAGAACACGAAACAGTAGGAAGGAAGACTACTGATGCAAAAAAAAAAAAGGAAAGAAAATGGGCCTGATGCTATTTTCTGTGCTGTCAGCTCCAGGGTAATCTGTAGAAGCTCTCCTCGGTAAGATGGCAGGCTAAGACCAGGCTAAGTCACTGAGCCGTCTTTCGAAAGCTTACACAACCTCGCAGCATACCTGAAATAGAGAACACGATCCCACACAGCAGCCGCAACTGCCATCAGAACAAGGAACCAGACGGAACTGTGATTTAAAGATCGAAAACGACCTCGTTTATGAGAAGAATATGAATTTAGAATTGCTTCACTGATACGTCGAGGGTTTTATTAATGATCGAACGATACGAACAATTTACGATATGAAACCTGTTACACATGGTGCCAAGGTTTTGGGTGGAGCAGAGAGTCTGTTTATCTGATCATGACAAACGATACAGCAAAAAAGATGACATTATTGCATTTGAACAAACAAACAAACAAACAAACTTTTTTTTGAATATATTATTTCATTTATTTATTTATCTATTTATTTCTTTAATTAAATCCTAGGTTGTTTTTTTTTAAACCCTGAAAGGAAAATAAATTACCCTTCAATAACTTATGACAATATAGAAATACGATCATGTCTGATTCTATTTTTTACTCTTTAAAAATTATGCTACTGCCTTTAAAAAAATAATCATTCGCTATAACCTCAAGATAATTTTATTATTATGATTATGTACCGTACGTTTACTGCAAGTCAATGTTACATCCAATCCCAATCCCATCTGATTTCTCTGTAGAAGACTTGTTCTGGGATTTGAATCCATGACTTCCTGTCCTCCTTCATCTTAATACAGAAGGTGAGAGAGAGAGAGAGAGAGAGAGAGAGAGAGAGAGAAACCTAACATAGGTGAGCCTTAACCGCCATCATGGACCTCCTGCCATTTTCTCCAGCGCTACTTCAGACCTGGTATCATCACATAAACATCCAAAGGTTGGAATCAAGTTTACCTCAGGGGCCAGATCACAGAAGTTCACAGATCATAAAGCATATGATCACATCCCATAGTATTGTGAATAAAATCACTGTGATCAATATGTTGAAATTTCCAAATGTTTTGACAGCGTTGACAAAACTGCAGCGCTGCCAAATGTCAAAAGCTGTGAAACCGACACATTTGTAAATTTGAAAATAGCACAGTGTTGTGATATATTAGGAGCAGGCATCGAGATTATTATTATTGGCTTTATAGAGTGAAATAATTTTCATACTGCACCACAACCAAACAGGAAGCTTTAACTAAGCATCAGAAATAAGCAATATATTCTCTTTTAATGCCAGTGAAAATGATCTGACCGAACGTTTCAATTTGAAATACTTATTTCCCAGGATACACAACACCTTTTAAAAAGAGCCATCAAATCATTCAAACACCTTAATAATGACATTTCTGTATGATGTGATGTGATGTGATGTGATGTGATGTATGACATCCCTAAAACCTGATACCAGTGAACCTGTGCTTACTGGCTGTTTCAGTGCTTAGATACGTGCAAGCATCAGAATTTCAGAGTTGCTTTTTTTGTTTTTTGCCATACACACAAACACAGATGGACTTGCACACAGACAGAGAGTGAGAGACAGAGCTGCCAACATGCTTTTCTCACCATCTAGAGACCTGGCTTTACTAACTGCTCCTGGCGAGCTGCTGAGAAGCGATTGTCAGCCACTGTCATGCAAATCTCCCAGCCTGCACTGACAGCAGCATCACTATAGTTACAGACTGACTGTCTTCAGAGAGAACACTGACAGTCTGCATATTAATGACAAATTAATCAGGCTAAAACAAATCTGGGGAGGCTAGATGTGAAACGAGGAACAGACTGAAAACCAGACGTTGCCTTTTCATGTCATTAACAGAATTTTATTTCATTTACTGAACATCATATTACAATTACAATGCAAAACCAAATACAGTATATAATTCTAATGTGTGCTATAAATAAGAAATATATATATATATGCGCTACATATACTGAAAGGCTTCATGAACTTGTAAAAGTAAAAATAACGTTTAACATATCTTTCAATAATCCAGATATTCAATTATTATTATTATTATTATTATTATTAAAATGTGTACACCGATATTTTGTCTATTTACTGTAGTAGAGCACTGAAATGTTTTATTCAAGATATTTACAGTGACAGAATACACACATTCCAAGTTAATATTATCCATAAACCTACTTATTTTTGAATGACTGAAGTTTAAATTAAACCCATTCAATTTAAGTATTTATTACCCAAACAGGCTAATAAACACTCGAACATAATAATAACTTTGATAATGGAGAGTTGTGATTTCCGGCGCTGTAACAAATCAAAATCAAAATAAATATCATAAAAACATGACTAGATAAATAAAATAAATCACAAACCCTCCTGGCTATGCTTCACTTTGAATATAGGTCCTCATTTTCACTATCTGTGTTGTGAAATCATAAGCCACAACACCTTGAGAGAAAACCACTCCCTCCCAGATGGAACACCATGTACACCGTGAGATATATTTAATTAACGCCTAGCTAATGTAATATTAGCAAACAGCTCGTGTGGCTCAGGCAAGCAGTCACAACACATGTGGAAGCAACGTACAATTGGTGAGCAGCGCCAGCGAGACGAGCCAAAGAGCCGCATGGCGCTCACCCACAATCTCGGAGAGGATTTCCACTGTCTTCCTGCATCAGCATCATGGCCCTCGGTGCTCTGAAAGAAGTATAGTGTGCTGTGTGAAGAGGCCAGGCTGAGGGGAGAGGATGACAGAGCTGACCGATGTGTGCATTCCAGTGCTGGGCAGGACTCATGGCTGAGAGAGAAGCGCTGGATATACGCCGATGACATTTCCCTCCTGAACTAATTAGTTTAGGCCCACGCTGGTTAATCGGGTTTGGTGTGTAGGAGTCATGTTTAAGCCCCTCAAACCCAGCTTCAGATCTTAGGGGCCTTGTTTAGCAAGAGGGCAGTTGGGTCAGTGTGTGTGTGTGTTTGAACAAGTTTGATTTTTTTTCATTCACACACCTCTTTATTGAAGACATATGTACCATTGCTCTAATTCATAAATCTATAGTACAGTAGAGTTCCAGCCTTGCATTAAAATAATATTAGTGACTTAATGAAAGTAAACAGATTAGCAGGACTAAACTTGATAGATGGTTAGATATCTATCTATCTATCTATCTATCTATCTATCTATCTATCTATCTATCTATCTATCTATCTATCTATCTATCTATCTGCTAGGTCAAAAGATCTCATATATATATATGAGATCTTTTGACCTAGCATGATTCAAAATAGCAGAATATAGGAATAGATATAGATCACTACTTTCTTTTCACACATTTTTGACTAGGAATGTCTCGAAATGTACCTGGTCTTAAATAAAGAACTTAGAGTAAAAGTTTCAAATTAACATCAAAGTAAAAACGAATTACCCACTTCAACAATCAATTCAATAGCAGAGCAATGTGAGGGTCAAGATCATTCATCATCATCATCATCACACACTACTTTATTTTCACAGATTCGACATCTACATACTTCTTTAAGAACACGTGCTGGATGCAAACCCCCGTTTATTTTCAGTAGGAATGTCTCGAAATGTACCTGGTCTTAAATATAGACCTTGCAGTAGCAGTTTCTGATTAACATTCAAGCAAAAACTCATTACCCACCAACAATCGATTCTATAACAGGGCAATATGAGGGTCAAGATCATTCGACATTTATTTGTGCCAGAATGCCAAGCTGGGAAAGATATTCCCAAAAAGATTGTCGACCCTGTTTCCAAGTCCAGGAAGAATTTCCAGGAAGAAATTATCATCGTCTCAAGAGAGTTGAAGACAATTTCACAATATGTGTCATAATATTGAGTGTCACTCAGCAAATCGGTGGGACCGGATTAAAAAAGAAAAGGAGAGAGAAACAATTATAGCATCGACTGGCTCGATACTGCGAGAAACAATAGATAGTGATATCACATCATAGTATCACACCCAGCCCTTATCTACTGCATCTGCTGAAAAAAATAGAGGGTAAAAGAAATGCTGCAGGATTTGGAATCAGAGCAGCACCACGTGCTTCAACGCCATCTTGTCTCGTTTACCTACACAGGAATTCAGAGAAAGCTCCAGAAGGCTGTTTGCATCAGAACAGGCTCGATCTCATATCGCCAAGAATGAAAAACAATCCTAATAAACTAACACTGGAACTTCTCATGAGACCTACATGTGTTCTGAGAAATAAGATATTTTATCAAATGGGTCGTTTTTGTTTTCATGGCGGATAAAACAGCAGCAGCAGCAGCAGCACGAGCTCTACAAAACCTTGGCAGGAAAGTGAGAGCATTTTTGGAGCCTAAACCCGATTACAGATACCTGAACGTTTAATGTTGGTTCGCAGTCTGTGAGAAAATGTGTGTGTGTGTGTACATGTGTGTGTGTGAATGTATATGTGTGAATGTGTGTGTGTGTGTGTGTTTATATGCAGGAGACGGCTTGGAGCTTCCCAGCCATGGGCGTCACCCACTTTGGATCTCTCTCTGTCACTCCACCTGCACAGCGTCCCTCACTGCAGCAGCCTTTGTTCTAAGCACCTGGCCCCCCGATTTCGCTGCTCCACCTTAAACGCTTGGACCAAGCTCTTGTCCCTGTGTCTGATCCACCTTAAAACTAGCCGAGGCTCTCTGAGGCTGCCCCTGTGCCAAAGGAGTGCAGCGTGAGGAACAAACAATAGAGCTGCAGCTCAGATACCAAAGCACTGCAGAGACAGGGGCAAAGCCCATACTGACACACATACATGCGTGCACACACACACACACACACACACACACACACACACACACACACACACACACACACACACACACACACACATTTCCATACACAAGTCTGAATATTCTGCATCTGTATCATAGCTGTGAATCCCAAAGCCTCATGTGCATTCTACATTGTCATTAGAGCAAGTAAAGCCTTCAGTGCTAGTTGCCCTGGCAACCTCATCAGCTCTTTTCTATTGGTTAGTCCGACAGCGAATCAGAATGCGAACTGATTATGTCATATAAAAACAGCATGGTGCAGTAAAAACAGTCTGAGGGCGCCCTGCTGTGACTCGTGAGAGGCAAGCGCGAGTGTCATTTGAGCCGCCGGTTGACTTAAAAATCAGGGGGTTTTTTTTCTGTACAAATCAATGTGTTTTCTAAAGGGTGAGTTAAGACCTTCTTTACAATAAGAGGATACATGCAAGATCAAATGATACCCAAGACACATCATTTGACTAGAGAAAGTCAGACTTTATGTTAAATTGACTGTATTAACCTTATTTATCACACGTTGTTAACCAAGACATTATCGTCATGCTGAATGACCTTCGCTAATGCGGCAAAACAAACAGCAGTGAAGACCTTGATACTGTCACTCAAACGGTGCTGCAGTTGACAGACTGTCATGCTCTGCTCTTGAGCGCAGGTTACTCGGTTTATCCTGTGTGTCTCAGTCGCTCAACATTTCATCAGGTGGCTGATTTTTATGTCAGTAAGAATAATGTAACAAAACCTCACCTCGAAGGAGCATTCTCAGTTCAAAATGACTATTCCGAAAGACTTTCCAGGGAAGTTGTTTCCTCTCATCCCTCCACTGAAATGGAGATCAGCAAAGATAAGACAGACAGGTAAAAGGCCATCATTTAAAGCTTTTTTTGTATTCTTTATGTATTTCATATTTTTTATTCCGTTGTTCCTGTCTTCATATATTGTGTGTAAAATGATTACAAAGTGAGATTTTGTGCTTTATACTGTTATACTTTCCATTATTTTATACTGTACGTTTTTTACTGTCATTGTCATTACACAGACATCACTCTCTTGCAGTCTCTCTCGGTCTCACTTTTGCTTTTGTGATGACACGATATTATGTGATCTGCTTTTTCCAGCATTACATCATCAATCCATTTTTGTCAGTATTAACCTATCTCTTGAACAGTGAAGTCACTTTGATGACTGAGCTTTTCGTGAATATTATGCATGCGTTCGCTGACCACACATCTCTGGATGAATCACAGATACATAATAACCATTGCTGACTCGGTAAGATAAGGGATACAGTACATCTGATTCATCGAGACTGGGACTCGGTTAGTAAAAGCGACCCTGTCATGTGTTACAGTTTGTCATCTAGATAAGTAAATTGTCAAAAGCACATATCCCTTTGGCTTCTAGCAGGTGACGCAGCATGGACTGCAGGGCTGCCTATACTACCGTACAATATAGTTTAAACTTTAGTCTAATTGTACAACCCCGATTCCAAAAAAGTCGGGACAAAGTACAAATTATAAATAAAAACGGAATGCAATGATGTGGAAGTTTCAAAATTCCATATTTTATTCAGAAT
>JAOBAL010000009.1:1306635-1317748 GCA_025212315.1 Batrachocephalus mino | reverse complement strand
TCTTGACTATATTTTCTATTCATTTTACAACTTATGGTGGGAAATAAAAGCGTGACTTTTCATGGAAAACACAAAATTGTCTGGGTGACCCCAAACTTTTGAACGGTAGTGTATTTACATGAGAGAGATGGGTTTTTATCCAGCACTTATTTTTAATTTGCTTTTTAAAAATAAAGACATTATTTACTAACACATTTTACAGAAAATATTCACAACACTTTAATATAAAACGAGTTAAAACAGGTTTATAAGTGCACTAGCTTGTTGGACAGTTGACGGTTTGTGTCGTGTAAGGGCAACAGACGGATGCAAGTGCAGGAAGAGTTTTACTGAAGACACGCTTGCAAACAGATCCAACACAGAGTCGAATAAAAGGCAGTGGTGGAGTGAGGCACAGACAGGATATCAGAGGGAATACAATACTCAGTCCAAAAACACAAACGCGACACAAAATACAAGGCTTGGTAACTTCAGACACCGGGTACAAAGCGCATACTTCAAAGTCTATGTTACTGAGAGTCCTTCTATGTCTGTGCTGTGATAGCGCTCGAATCAGGAACAGGTGCATAGTCCTAATGGCATTGTGTGAGCGCAGACGTGACGGATGTACCCAGACAACTGTTTAACGTGTTTAAAGTGTGATATTAGATGGTTACTCTACAGTAGTGATGTAAAGTGAAAGCGCTGGTTCACTGCTGAACACCCAGTCGAGTCGCACCATAATAAATGTGGTGGTGTTGTTTCTGGCGCATGGCATGTGGCGTCAAAGAAAGGAATAAATATGTATCGTAACTGTGATGCATCTCTCATTATCACTATCACTGTTACAAGACAATGCAGTGATTTATTGATATGAAATACATGACAATTCAGTGGTTCATATGCCATCATATTATTCTATTCAGGTTGATCGTGTGCCCTTACAAATATTTTGCTCATAAACTCATCGGGAGTTCTGCTTTTAGACAGTGCCGAAATATCTATATTATGTATGCTGTAATACTTTTTAAAGAGCACTGGGGCTAAAGCTATTACAAAAACAGATGTTCTGAGGGGAAAAGTGAATGATGTTGAGCTCTGTGTTCAGCAACTAAATGTTTCAACACAGGCCAGCTAATCAAGAAACCTCTCAAATCCACGCCATCCATCCACTATTAATTATTTTTATGCATTTCCAAGCCATTAAAGGGCAGATTATAAATTAGGAGAAATTGTGAGATGTACTTTATTTATCTTGAGAGAAAATGTGAGTACTACAGTATGTGAAGACAGAACGCTCAACACAGAACACATTCACGGAATTCTAATCATCAAATACAGTGTATACACAGTGCAAAGATATCAGTGAAGCAAGGTGAAGTGCAGAAACACTAATGTGAGAACAAGGAATGTTTATATGTACAGTGTCTTCCATAATTATTAGCACCCCTTGGAAAGATCAGTAAAGAGGGTTAGAAAAAAAAATGCACCTTTTGGTGAAGTCATGTCATCCCACACTGAAAAAACAAGGAAAATCCGACCTTTAATGAACTTAATTTATTCAGAGAAAAACAAATCCCTCAAAGGGAAATAATTTTCAACAAAAACACATGCCACCGTTATTAGCACCCCTGGATATTATAGTGAACGCAATGTACCTGAAGCATGTCTCCCATTTAATTGTACATGTTTGAGTTGATTGGAGTGTGTAGGAAGTTTCAAGCTCTAATCCATGACTTCCTGATTAATTAGGGAACAAATATGAGGTGACACAGAGTCCAAATTCCCTTAGTCACTCGTCAACATGGGAAAGATTAAACACCACACAAACCAAATGAGGGAGAAGTGTGTTGACCTTCAGAAGTCAGGGAACCGTTATAAATAATTAGCTACTCACCTGACATTGTCCATTTCTACTGTTAGGGCAATAATAAAAAAGTGGACATCAACTGGAACTGTTACACAGAAGAGGAGCGGAGTTTATTTTAAGTTTATAAAATCTTGGGGTTTCCATGTCTCCAAAACCACCATCAGATGCCATTTGGAAGGTTCCAGAAAAAGCCTTTTCTGTCTGTCTGAGAAACACTACTACAACTTTGACTGGAACCGTGTTCTATGGTCTAATGTCACAAAAATGGATCTTCTTGGCAATAAACACTCACGGTGGGTTTGGTGTAAAAAGAAGGGTGGCTATAATGAAAAGAACCCAATCCGAACTGTAAAATATGGTGGAGGTTCTGTGATGTTCTGGGGCTGTTTTTCCTCCAAAGGGTCTGGAAACCTTGTTAGGGTCCATGGCATCATGGACTCCATGAAACACCAGGACATTTTACATCAGAATCTGGCTCCTCTACCAGGAGACTAAAACTGGGTCATCATTGGCTCTTCCAGCAGGACAATGATCCGAATCATATGCCAAATCAACACACTAAAGGTTCACTGAGCACAGAATCGAGCTTCTGCCCTGGCCATCTCAGTCCCCTGAGCTGAACCCCAGTGAAACCGTGTTGGATGACCAGAAGAGGAGAGTGCACAAGACAGGGCCAAGGACCCTGGATGATCTGGAGAGATTGTGTAAAGAGGAATGGGCTCAGATGCCCTGCTCTGGATCTCCAACCTTATAAAATGTTATAGGAGGGACTTGGGGCTGTTTAACTGGCAAAGGGAGGTTGTACAATCTGCAGGGCAGGGCTGCCAATAATTGTGGCACACGTTTTTATTGAAATAATTTTTTCTTGATGAGGGATTTGTTTTTCTCTTAATAAATTTATTTCACTTAAAGGTCGGATTTTTCAGTGTGAGATGAAGCTACTAAAGCAAAAGGTGGATTTATTTTTCTAACCCTTTTTACTATGTTTATAAGGGGTGCCAGTAATTGTGGAGGGCACTATATGTATATCCAGGAGGACTAGCATAAAATTTTGGGCTCAAAAGCATTACCCTGTGCAACCCTTTCATTTTCCTCCCACTCTTCCTGATCTGGGTTGCAGTGGTAAGAGGCTGAGGTCAGTCGAGATCCTCAGCCAAAGATTCAAGCTCCTTCTGCAGAACCCGAGACATTCTCAAGCCAACTAATCCACATGAAATCCATTGTTTAGTGTCATATACACTCACTATTTTTTTTAAGTCCCACCTCAATTCTTCATGGCAAGGATTCCACAATTACTGCAGGTTGGTCAGCTGTACATTCACACTGCGGATCTCCTGGTCTCCCATGACCCACAGTTACCCTACTGGAGTCAGATCTGGTGACTGAGCAGGCCACTGAACTCATGTTAATGGAAACAGTTGAAGACAACTTGTGCTTTGGGATATATGACATCATGCTAGATGCAACCATTATAGAATACCATGTGGTCAGTGATGATACTCATAAGCTGTGGCATTCAAATGTTGCTTGACTGGCAATCATGGTTCCAGTGATGATGATAGACTTATAAAGCACCATTTCCATGAGATCCTTAGCGCTGGAATGTCTCCCAAGAACACATTCTACACACCATCACCAGCCTGAAACATTGATACGAAGCAGATTGGGTGCATGGATTCAGACCTTACCATCTCTCTGTGGCAATAGAAATTTTTTTTTTTTTTGGAACAGATGACAGTTTTCTTATCTTCACCTATCCAGTTTGTGTGCCCACTGTAGCCTGAAATTCTCGTTCATGTCCATCGTAAATAAAACCAAGATATAGTGCTTTATTGTAGAGCCCAGTGTCTGCCACAAGGTTTGATATGTATTCTGAGATACCTTTTTGCTCACCACAGTTGTAAAGAGTAGGGGTTTTTTTGGTCTCCCTGAGTTACCATCACCTTCCAGGCAGCTGAAACTAGTCTGACCAGTCTCCTCACATTAACAAGGTGTTTCTGCCTGCGGAACTTCCACTCACCGGAGACTCTAGAGACTGTTGTGTATGAAAATCCCAGGGGCTTGGCTATTTCTAAACGTACTCAAACAAGCCTGTCTGGCACCAACTACCTTGCCAGATATCACATTTTCCCCCCTTCCTGATGGATATGAACCTTAACTAAAGCTCTTGAACTGTATCTGAATGATTTTTGCTTGATGCTGCCATCACATGATTAGCTGATCAAATAACTGCATGAATAAGCAGGTGTCCAAGTGTTCCTAATAGGTTGGTTGGCGAGTGTGTATAATCATATGTACTATAAACACATAGTATGCTGATGGTATCGTTGTCACCTTGTAGATCAGTTTAGCAGCTCTACAAAAAAATCCAAAATATGCAGCATATTTGAGTCATTTTCTGCAGTTGGATCAATTCAGGGTTTGAATCCCATTCTCAGTTTTTGAGTTCTACACACACTTGGTTAAAGTTTGCTGCCACACTATTTCTGGAAACAAAAGTGAATTTTCAACCTTCTGTATTCCTCAGACACTTGATTTTTGGTTTGCTTAAATCAAATATATTTGAACAAACATATGAAGGTTCTGTGAGCCACAGATGAATAATAATGAACATAACTTACTCTTGGAATGATGTGGCCAGATACCAGACAGTATGAACACAATAGACAAATCTTATTCAATAGGCTTGTGTCACATCACATGGTACTGTTAACGTTACCATGACAACACTGAGCATGTCTAGTCCATGCATTAAGCTTCGTGATCGCCCTTTTTTTTTTAAGCCTATTTAAACTAATTATTAAAAGGATATTAAAAACAGTCCATGTACATTTGGTCAGGCTATTTTCAGTCAGAAGTATCCCAGCTAAAACTTTGAAATGTTTACCACTCCAGTCCCATTCTGTCAAATCTCCATCATGCCAGGATACAAACCTATGGAACAACACACACACTTCAAATGCAAGTCAACCTTTATTTTGGTTACAGGGGAATGTTTGTGCAACACATTATTCCTGAAAAACATGGGCATCTGGAATGACAGATTTAAGTTACAGTTGCACACTGCTACCATTCATGCGACATTTTGTTCTTTGGTAGAACAAGATGAAACACCCTTGGCATGAGTCCTAAACTTAAAACAAAACAAAAAAAACCCCAAAAGTACTATTGAGAGAACATGTGCTCTATAAGATCTAAAGAACTTTCTAAAGTGCACCCTAGAAGGTTTCTTGGGCACTAGAAGTTCAGCAGCGTAGGTTTATCCACCTAGACTAAAAATTCAGCAGCAAATATTCAAATTTAAATAAGTTTTATGCCTGAGGTGGCACATGCAGCGTTCTCCCCGTCAGTAGTTTTACGCAGTTTGGTCCCCCACTCATGAACAGTGCACCAGGTCCTTGTAGTGTGCACTTGTGCCAGCACTTTTCCTATTTATACCCCCAGGTAGTCACATATACACACAGTCCACATCCGCCCTGTGTAGGCACTTCACATAGAAACAGGAACTTTTAGAAAGAGCAACCTGACTTTGTGCCCTGGAGCTGTAACAACACAAGAAATAAGGATTGTGTCAAGTCTAATTTTCAAGTTTACAATGTCTTATGATAAATCAGGTGACAAGCAAATGGATTAATTCACTTTAGAACTTATCCATCAACAATGCTGCATTGTAAAAAGAAAAGCATAAATTACATCTTTCTTCTGAAGTCACTGTAACTTAACATATGGATGGGATTAAAATAGCAGCTTCTTGGGGACGGGGGAAAAATGCATAATGAAAGTGGCAGAAACCGACCCAGAATTAGTTAATCTGTTCACAATTAACTAACACAAATCTGGGCTGTGTAACTGCAATCTGTATGTTTGCAGTCAAAAAGCTCACTTCAGGTCAGCTTGCATCATTTAAGCTGCTGTTGCCAAATGACCGAGATCGACCTAGGACTTTGAAATGTTGCGCTGCAATAACAAAGCCAATACAATAAAGTGATCTAGCTGTGGAAAGTACATAATTTTGGTCTGAATGCAAAATGACAGCTGTTACAGCAATACACAGTTAAGTTGCTAAATACAAAAAGTTAATCCTCATCTTAGGAAGTTTTCTTTAAAAAAAAATTGCATTAAATCAATTTACATTAAAACTGCTAAAAACAAATGTCATCTTCACTATGCCCGTTATCAAAGACAGTCCAAGGAATAAATACTTAAGGCTCTTAAGGGGTAACCAGCAAGGCTAACATACTGCATGCCATTCATATCACCTTCCAAACTGCTCAGTGTTTGCTCCATCAGTTACACCAAAGCCGGTGTGCAGTGTAAAAATACCTGCACTCAGCTACCAGATGGCCTGCTCACATACGTACAGTCTAATGTCACTTGAAAAAAACATGAACAGACACTGTAATGTGCATGAAGAAGTGGGAAGATGACGTGTAAGGAGGCACCAGTAGACCTGAGAAAGGGAGGCACTCAGCATACAAGACTAATCCCAAAAGCAGCAGACTCCATGTAAAGCAAGTTCCACATAATCAATTGATTATGCAATTACAACCTGCTGTAGTTTTTCTCCCAAATATTCATTTACTTTTCTAGCTCTGAAAATCATTAAGGTTAAAAACCAAAAACCTCTCCAGAATCAGCAACAAATACCAAAGTTGGTTATATTTGTGGATTATTAGCTGCTGACCCAAAAAAAAAAAAAAAAGACAAATGAGGTTACTGATGGAGCAGACACGCAACACAGTTCAGTCCACACCATCACCACATTCACACAAGGCTTAGCACAGCCCTCAACTACAGTAGTACAGCAATGAGGCACATGTTCACATCAAACATATTTAGCCTGTGGTCTTCTTTTATATTGCCATAAATTTTGCAAGTGATCCGTTAATGCTCAAGTAAGGTTTTTCCCTGGACAAGACTGAAAAATGACCATTAAAAGGAAAGGTTTCAAAAGGGCTGGCCTGGGTGGGCATGTACCAAACAGCAGGCAGATCACCTTGCTCTTTCCACACATACATACTTCAATGGAGTTTTGAAGTGGAGAAGCAGATCCTGATCAGGTTCATGTACCCTGAAAAGTTTTAAAGTCCTGTAGTGAAGTGTAACTAACAAAATAACATCTCGGAAACTCAAGTATTTCAAATCAACACAACAGAAAAACTACCAAACTATGCACCATGTGCACAGGTTTAAAATTAAATTCCAGGGATCCCAGGGTGGTCTACTTCATGACTGATGGACAATATAACTAAATCTTATGGCATACTTAAAGTAACAAGCCAACACCAATCACACAGGGAAACACTGTTGGCTGACACAATAAGAAAGGAAATATTTCACACTGAGAAAACCTTATAACAGTCCAATCGAAGTCTTGAAGCCAATTTATGAACATCAGCCTTAAGAAACAGTCTTGTCATAGGTGCATAACCCAGCACTGATTTGCACTTTTTACTGATTCAAAGTTAAGTGCAAATTAACATGTAAACATTGAAAGGGAACCTCTGATCCCTGTGCCAGAAATGACCGAGCATGGCACAGAAGAAACAGTCTCACATTTTAGAAACATGGCACCTCTAGAATTCCTTCAGTAAGCTGGGTGTGTGGCCCATCAGTATTCACACTTCAAATAAAATCAAGTAAACTACACCAAAATAAACTGAAAGGAATGCAGTGTCAGACATCAGACATATACTGCATTGATCAATGAGGTGGTCTAATTGAAGCTGGAGAACATAAACTGAGAAAAACAGACACAGATGTTGCTTTCAAAAGTTGTGACAGCAAATAAATATTGAATTTACACAGATTTTTATATAGACCCCCCCAGGCTGATTCATAATCTAATCTACACAAAAGAGCCATTTGAAACCTTGCACACAGTTAAACTGGGTAAACTGATGGCCATGACTTATTGGGGAAAACGTACAGTAGATGACTTGCGAGACTGGAAACAAAGGGAAGAGGAGCGGAGATGTGTTTCTTATACTGAGTCGAACACTGAAGGATGACTTGCTGAGCAGACCATTACTCATCTGTACCCTGGGTGATGAATGTGCACATTACGACTATCATTTGAATCTTGAGCCCTGTTCATCTTCACCATCATGCCTGTGTTCTGCTCTCGAAAGCACGGTGCCTGATAATCTCCACCCACATACTCCATGTGTGGCATCAGGATCATCTGGCCCGTGTTGCCTGCTCGAGTCCTGCTGTCTATGGATGCCCCTGACATCCCTGTGTGGAATGGAACACCCAGCTCTTGAGACCCTGAGCCATCACTATTGGGCGTAGGCAAGATTCCATTCCATGGTGGCTGCACATAATGCCCGTTGCTGTAATTCACAGCTCCGGACATGGCAGTGACGGGTGGCGAAGGTGTGGGCTTGTCTATAGGAGGCTTCAGATTAAATGGCTGGCCCATACACACATCCTGCGTATAGCTCATATTCTTGCTGGGAAAACCAGGCCCTGCTGTGCCATCTCTGGATGGATTCTTCCCTTGCTGAGAGCCATCTGAAAGGGACCGGAGGTGAGACAGCTGCTGATTCCAGGGGTGCTGCTGTGGTAAATGGGGCTGAGCTGGCTGCTGTTTCATATCACGATAAGCATTTCTCATGTTCACAGGAGCCATATTGGGCAACGTCAGAACAGCTTTGTCAGCAGTGCTGGCAAGGGCACAGGAGGGTAGAGGGTTATGAGCACACACGCGAGAGCTGGCATCAATCAACAGATTACGGCTGATGGGGCTTGGGTTGGCAATCTGGCCTTCACACACTGATGTGGCACTGGCACTCGCTCGTGCCTGGCAGAAGCGACTGATCTGATGAACGATGCTGTTCAGGTCACTGGGCTGCTTCTGGTGCAAGCTGGCTGCCATGGACAGAGGGATGGTTGAGGTAGACACGGTTACATTGGGTGGGGCGTCTGCATCAGGGAGCTTGGCACCAGGTATGGCATTGCTAGGGGCTGGAAGGCCTGGGCCAGGGGTTTGAGGAACGTGCTGAGAATGGGGAAAACTCTGGGAGTGCTGCAAGCCAGTTGGCTGAGACATTTCAGGCAGGTGATGGAGGTTCTGAGGACCTGATTGCTGTTGCATGAGAACATGCTGATGGTTGAGAGCATGTTGTTGCACAGTCTGTTGTCTTGGCAGGCCAAGATGGACTGCTTGCTGATGGCCCAGGCTTTGTTGCTGTAGTAAACTGGGAGGGTGAGGCATGGGCTTCTGTTCCTGCATGCTCTGGGGCTGTGGAAGGGCCTGCTGGGTTTGCAAGCTCTGAGAACACTGATGGTTCTTCTGGGTTTGCATGCTCTGGGAATGAAAAAGGTTCTTCTGAGTCTGCAAGCTCTGAGAATGGGAGACATTCTTCTGAGCCAAAAGCTGTGGCTGGGAGAGAGCCTGCATGCATGGAAGTGTGTGAGGCAGGTTTAAAGTGCTTGGAGTGCCATAGGGTCCATTCTGTGGATTCATGGTGATCTCTGGGAGGAAGCGGACTTGAGGACGCTCCAGGATTCTTTTAACAGGAACTTTGACTATGGCCAGAAGGCCAGTCCTGGTGCTGACCTGAGTAGGGTAGGGGCTGTAGCGCTGGCTAGAGGTGTCAAGACCGTTCACTGTACGGCGCAGGTGCTTCCTCTGAGGTACTTTCACGTTACTGGGAAAGATTTTTATAGTCAGCGGGTTGTTTGCAACTTTCTTAGCATAGGCATCCAACTCTGCTGGCGTGGGATACTGTGCAGATCGCATCTTCTGAGTAGTGTCCCCTAAGAAAAGTAGAAAAGGTAGCAGAGTAGCTAATGGAAAACTAACATCATTCAACTTTATTTTTATTTTGTGGATTTCTTCAAGTTTGCTTCTATTCAGCTTTCCTATTATTTAAAAAAAAAAAAAAAAAAACACACCCACATTATGTAGTTCTGTACAACAATGTTTATATGAGAACCATATAGAAAATGTTTGTAATATCAAACCATAATAAAAAGGGAATTACAATAACATTTAGTATTTGAAGCCAAAGAATAAACTCCATAAAATTATATGCCTTTAAAAGTTTGTATTTTAAGTCACATCAGAAACGTAAGATTTTGAGTTTAATTACAGCAATTAAATAACAGGCCTATAAATGTAAAGATGTGGACTGATTTTGTCCTTTACTGTGGAAAGACTCCCATCAAATGTTTGTCTTGTTTATTTTCTTTTTACCAAAATAACCAAATGACCCTTGAGGATTTTATAGATTAACTGCATAGATACAATCTAAAACAGAAGATTTAAAAAAACAAAACAAAAACAAAAAAAACCCTACGATCTCAAAAACAAAACAGATTCACACAAATCCTACAAGTAGATAAAGAGAACCAACTAAAACAAGCGAGACAATATTATTACATTGTCATTTATTTATTGAGGAAAATGATCCAATATTACATATCTGCGAGTGGCAAAAGTACTTTTGCTTTCACTATCTGGTGTGACCCCCGTTTGCAGCAGTAACTGCAGCCAAAGTTTCCAGTCACTGTTGATCACTCCTGCAGATCAGCTTGGAGGAACTTTAGTCCACGCCTCCGTACACAACAACTTCAACTCTGAGATGATATTGGGTTTCCCCACATGAATTGCCCACACAACATTTTGATTGGATTAAGGTCAGGACTAGGACTTGACCATTCCAAAACATGAATTTTATTCTTCTTTAACCATTCTACAACCATAGAATGACTTGGTGTTGTTAGGGGCGTTGTACTGCTGCATGATCCATTTTCTCTTCAGATTCAGGTCATAGACTGATATCCTGAATTTTTCCATTAGAATTCGCTGGAATAATTCAGAATTCATTGTTCCATCAATGATGGCAAGCAAAGTTGCAGCAAAACAGGCTCAAACCATGACACTACTACCACCACCTCGTTTCACGGATGGGGAAAAAGGGTCTTGTGCCGGAATGTAGCGTTTTCCTCTCTCCAAACAATGCTTCTCATTCAAATTTAAAAAAAAATAATAATAATAAAAAAAAAAAAAAAGCTCTATTTTGGTGTCATCCATCCACAACATTTTTCCAATAGCCTTCTGGCTTGTTCAAGTGATTGTTAAACTATACTCAGGCAGCAATGTTCTTTTTGGAGAACAGTAGCTTTCTCCTTGCAACCCTGTCATGCACAGCATTGTTCTTCAGTGTTCTCCTGATGGCGGACTCTTGAACATTAAAGGGATCCTCCAGCGGATTTATTCTCAACCTTAAAGTAGTCGCAGATTTCAAAAATCAA
>JAOBAL010000008.1:49498498-49509059 GCA_025212315.1 Batrachocephalus mino | reverse complement strand
CCGAGCCTCCATTTTAAGCCAATTTATCGCTATGCCATGTAGGTGTTGCTGGTGGGTGCAGTAACGAGACAAACTGGATTTACGTTACATTCATGGCCCAACAATGTTCCAACTGGAAAGATTTGGATGCCTCTTGGGAGAAGTTCACAGACACACTGGGTACCTACAAAGTGGTCTCTCCTCTGCACATTTTATACTGAAGACTCAAACCAAGATTTCCGTGAAGCGACATTGCTATAATTGGAGTGACCGGTTTCAGTCCAGTTTGTCTTGGATTTCATACTTTAGCAAGATCACAGTTGACAAGTTAAGGTGAATAACCCAAACAAACCAGAGTGTTCTTGTACCCTCAGTACCATTTTCGGCACGGTGGTGCAAGTGGACAGCACGGTCACCTCACAACAAGAAAGTTCTGGGTTCGAGCCTGGCAGGGGCCTTTCTGTGGGGGTTTCCTCTGGTTTCCCCACAGTCCAAAGACACGCGGTTGGGTAAATATGCGACGGCCTTGGGCTGAGGCAGCCTTGAGCAAGGCACCAAACTCCAAACTGCTCCTCAGGTGCAGTTAGTATGGCTGCCCACTGCTCTGGGTATGTGTGTGTTCACTGCATCAGATGGATTAAATGCAGAGAGGAATTTCACAAGTGTAATGAATAAAGTTGCTTTCTTTCTTTAAAAAAAAAAAAAAAAAAAAAAGGTGCATAAAAGGACTTTACACCTTTTCAGGTAAGGATACAAGCAAGAAAGGGGGAAAGGTGCAAGTTTGATGGCACAACCCAAACAAACTGGTGTGTTCTAGTACCCTCAGTACGGTGGTGCAAGTGGTCAGCAAGGTCGCTTCCCAACAAGGTTCTGGGTTCGAGCCTGGCAGGGGCCTTTCTGCATGGGTTTCCTCCAGGTGCTCCGGTTTCCCCAACAGTCCAAAGACATGCAGGTTAGGTTAATATGGGACAGCCTTGGGCTGAGGTGGCCTTGAGCGAGGCACCGAACTCCAAACTGCTCCTCAGGTGCTGTTAGTATGGCTGCCCACTGCTCTGGGTGTGTGTGTTCACTGCTTCAGATGGATTAAATGCAGAGGATGAATTTCACTATGCTTGAAGCGTGCATGTGACAAATAAAGGTTTCTTCTCCTTAAGAGAAGGGGGGTGAGAGAAGAGAGATATAGACGGAGAGAGAGAATATAACACAAAGTACAACATACCGACAAACATAACACATTTGTTTAAAGTAAATAATGAAGAAAAATGTAATAAACTCATTCCAATTCATAGAAATGAGAATACTGGGAGTAAGAATACTGGGATATTTTTCAGTATGCTACAAAATAATTTTCTGCATCTTATGGCTGAAACTCAAGATATAAGTGGAAAAATCTATGTGCAAAAAATATTTCTTCTTCTGGTTGCTATGATTAGGGGTCGCCACAGTGGATCATTATTCCCAAATTATGTTCAGAATATTTGATTTGGCATAGGTTTTATACCAGATGCCCTTCCTGATGCAACCCTGCCCAATCTATCCGGGCATGGGACCGGCACTAAGTATACACGGTCTTGTACAACCCCAGTGGCTGGGTATTTTTATCCTAATCTGCATAATCTGAAACCGGAGCACTCAGAGGAAACCCACACAGAAACAGGGAGAACATGCAAACTCCACACAGAAAGGCCCCCATCGGCCATGAGGTTCGAACCCGGAACCTTCTTGTTGTGAGGTGACAGTGCTAACCACTACACCACATGCAAAAAATATTTACAAATAAAAAAAAGTTAAAGTGGTGAGAAGAATGCTAATGTTGAAAAAAGTGCATATGGACCCTCAGCAAAGTTGTAGAAAATGGTTCCTGAATCTGAGGAGACCAAAATTTAATTTTTTGGCCTTGGAACAAAGTTCTCTGGCGGAAACCCAGCACTGCTCGTTATCCTGAGAACACCATCCCTGCAGTAAAGCATGGTACTGGTAGCATCATGTTGTGTGCATGCTTTTCATCAACAGACTGTAAAACTGGTCAGGGTTGCGGGCAGGATGGATGATGCCAAATACAGGGCAATCCTAGAAGAAAACCTGTTCTAGTTTGCAAAAGACTGGGGTGAAGGTCCGTCTTCCAACATTACAACAACTGTAAAAGTGCAAATATACTTCACTTTCAATATGTGTACCTGCACAAATAGCTACAGCATTGCTAGCATACTTGTGTAGCTTATGTCAAGTCAAGTCAAGTTTATTTGTATAGCGCTTTTAACAATAAACATTGTCGCAAAGCGGAGATGTAAAACAGGCATCTATTAGATGCCACATCAGAGCCAAAACACCTTTTTCCAAGTCAAACTGTAATGTTTAGCGATTTCATACACAGAGATGTTAAACTGACCGACGAATTCTGACCATATGTTAAAAAATATTTATTAATCTAGAAAAGCCAGACGAGTGGCACTCAAAACAGCCCCTTCACTAGGTTTAAAGAGGTGTTAATAATAAGCTAATAGAGACATACCTCAAGAGACTTGCAGCTGTAATTGCAGCAAAAGGTGGCTCTACAAAGTATTGACTTCGGGGGTGTGAATACCTATGCACACTCCAGATTTCTGTTTTTCATCTTAATTATTGTTTGTGTCACAATAAAACAACGATTTTCACCTTTAAAGTGATAGGCATGTTGTGTAAATCAAATGGTGCTAACCCTCCAACAATCCATTTTAATTCCAGCTTGTAATGTGACAAAACAGGACAAACACCAAGGAGGATGAATACTTTTGCAAGGCACTGTACACTTAAACATAAGGCACAAATACTTTATTACACTTTTGTTAAGTATATCTTGATCAAAAGGTTAAGTATAAGCTTAATATACTTCGACTTTTCTATGTACTTTTCAGTATAAGCCAAGTATACTTATGTATAACTTTATTAATCATATCTCTGATAATTAAAGAAAAACTAAATTGAAAGTACACTCTCTTATTTTTAGTTTAAAAGAAGTATACTCGAAGCACACTTGAATAAACTTATTTTTTGTAAGGGGAGGTTAACACAGAAGTGCCCTTGAGCAAGGCACCTCACCCCCAACTGCTCCCTGGGTGCTGTAGCATACTGTAGCTGCTCATTGCTCATGTATGTGTGTGTTCACTGCTTTAGATGGGTAAAATGCAGAGGAGGAATTTCACAAGTGTATGTGTGATGAATAAAAGTTGTTGTTCTTCTGATGTGCTTCCACATTATTAATTATTCTCATAATGCTGCAATCAACTGTATGTATGGATGCATTTATAACTGTTATCAAACCCCAACATAAAACAAAGAAAGTAAACAGAAAGCAGGAAGACACCCACTCACGGGATACTCGGCAAAATAAATCTGTCCCCAAACAGCCAATACCCCCTTCCCAACTGGCACCAACCAGAGTGGGTGGAAATGACAAAGTAGCACTCAGTCAGTCCCACTGCATGTTAGATTAGCATCCCACTGTGAACCTCTGTTGACTGTGAGAGAAACAATGAGACAAGGCAGGATCCACTTCCTTGCTTAGCTGCTGTAGAATTAACTCCTTGTGAAATGCTAAATTAAACAGAATATTTTGATTACTACCATTATACTGATGGAAATTGACCCCTTAAAGTTCCTCCTGCAATCCAGAATTCTGCAAGATCTCAATATATATAATGCAAATGAGAAATTAAACCACGTCCAGAAAATACTGTAATTGAGTATTGTTTAAAATTTAAAAATAAAACTTACAAGAAATGGAGAGTTGATAGTACAGTATTTACTATTTAGCCTCAGGATTTGTGATGTATCCTCTGTTGCTATGCTGATAGGGGAGAAACCGTGAAACTCTGTTGGAGTAATCAATGATAAACACTGTTCCCAACAACCAATCTTTGATCACCAAAGTCCTCAGTAACCAATGACTGGTCACCACTATTCCCAACAACCAATCACTGATCACGACAGTCCTCAAGAACCAATCATTCATCACCTCTGTTCCCAACAACCAATCAATGATCACCTCTGTTCTCAAAAAACAATCACTGAGCACCAATGGTCCCAACAATCATTGATCAACACAATTCCCAAGAATCAATCACTAATCACCACTGTCCTCAACAACCAATCATTGATCACCACAGTTCCCAACAACCAATCACTGATCACCACAGTCCTCAACAACCAATCACTGATAATCACTGTATTCAAGAACCACACACTGATCACCACTGTTCCCAACAACCAATCACTGATCACCACAGTCTTCTACAACCAATCAATGATCAACACAGTCCTCAACAACCAATCAGTGATCACCACGGTCATCAACAACCACAATCAACAATCATCACTGTATTCAAGAACCACACACTGATCAACACTGTTCCCAACAACCAATCACTGATCACCACAGTCTTCTACAACCAATCACTGATCAACACAGTCCTCAATAACCAATCATTGATCACCACTGTTCCCAACAACCAATCACTGATTAGAGTGTTCCCAAAAAAACAACCAATGATCACCACTGTTCTCAAAAACCAATCACTGATCATCAGTGTTCCCAACAATCAATCACTGATCACCAGTGTTCCCAACAACAAATCACATCACCACTGTTCGCAACAACCAATGACTGATCCCAAAAGTCCTCAACAACCACTCACTGATCACCACCGTTCCCAACAACCAATCACTGGTCACAGATATTCCCAACAACCAATCACTGATCACCACAGTTGTCAACAATCAATCACTGATCAGCACTGTCCTCAACAACCAGTCATTGATCACCACTGTTGTCAAAATACAATCACTGATCACCACTGTTCTCAATATAAATAATTGATCACCACTGTCCTCAAAAACCAATAATTGATCACCACTGTTCCCAACAACCAATCACTGATTGCAACTCTCCTCATCAGCCAATCACTGATCACCACTGTTCCCAGCAACAAATCACTGATCACTACAATTGCCAACAATCAATCATTGATCACCACAGTCCTCAACAACCAACCACTGATCAACACAGTCTTCAACAACCAATCACTGATCACCACAGTCCTCAACAACCAATCATTGATCACCACTGTTCTCAACAACCAATCACTGATCACCAGTGTTCCCAAACACGAATCACTGATCCCCACAGTCCTCATCAATCAATCACTGATCATGAGTGTTCCCAACAACCAATCACTGATCACCAGTGTTCCCAACAACGAATTACTGATCACCACTGTTCTCAACAACCGATCACTGATCACCACAGTTCACAACAACCAATGACCGATCCCAACAGTCCTCAACAACCACTCACTGATCACCACTGTTTTCAAGAACCACACACTGATCACCACTGTTCCCAACAATCAATCAGTGGTCACCGATATTCCCAACAACCAATCACTGATCATCACAGTCCTCAACAACCATTCACTGATCACCACAGTCCTCAACAACCAATCATTGATCACCACTGTCCTCAAAATGCCATCACTGATCACCACTGTTCTCAATATAAATCATTAATCACCACTGTCCTCAACAACCAATCATTGATCATTACTGTTCCCAACAACCAATCACTGATCACCACTGTTCCCAAAACAATCACTGATCACCACTCTCCTCAACAGCCAATCACTGATCACCACTGTTCCCAACAATCAATCACTGATCACCACAGTCCTCAACAACCAACCACTGATCAGCACTGTTCTCAACATAAGTCAATGATCACCACTGTTCTCAACAACCAATCACTGATCACCACAGTCTTCAACAAACAATCACTGATGAACACAGTTCTCATCAACCAATCATTGATCACCACTGTTTCCAAAAACCAGTCACTGACCATCACTGTTCTCAACAACTAATCACTGAAAACCACTGCTCACAACAACCAATCACTGATCCCCACAATTTTCAACAACCACTCACAGACCAGCACTGTTTTCAAGAACCACACACTGATCACCACTGTTCCCGACAACCAATCCCTGATCACCAGTGTTCCCAACCATGAATCACTGATCACCACAGTCCTCAACAATCAATCATTGATCACCACTGTTCCCAACAACCAATCACTGATCACCACCATTCCCAACAACCAATCACTGGTCACAGATATTCCCAACAACCAATCACTGATCACCACAGTTGTCAACAATCAATCCCTGATCAGCACTGTCCTCAACAACCAGTAATTGATCACCACTGTTGTCAAAACACAATCACCGATCACCACTGTTCTCAATATAAATAATTGATCACCACTGTCCTCAAAAAACAATCATTGATCACCACTGCTCCCAACAACCAATCACTGATCACTACACTCCTCATGAACCAATCATTGATCACCACTGTTCCCAACAACCAGTCAGCACTGTTCTCAATATAAATCACTGATCACCACAGTCCTCAACAACCACTCACTGATCATCACTGTATTCAAGAACCACACACTGATCAACACTGTTCCCAACAACCAATCACTGATCACCACAGTCTTCTACAACCAATCACTGATCAACACAGTCCTCAATAACCAATCATTGATCACCACTGTTCCCAACAACCAATCACTGATTAGAGTGTTCCCAAAAAAACAACCAATGATCACCACTGTTCTCAAAAACCAATCACTGATCATCAGTGTTCCCAACAATCAATCACTGATCACCAGTGTTCCCAACAACAAATCACATCACCACTGTTCGCAACAACCAATGACTGATCCCAAAAGTCCTCAACAACCACTCACTGATCACCACCGTTCCCAACAACCAATCACTGGTCACAGATATTCCCAACAACCAATCACTGATCACCACAGTTGTCAACAATCAATCACTGATCAGCACTGTCCTCAACAACCAGTCATTGATCACCACTGTTGTCAAAATACAATCACTGATCACCACTGTTCTCAATATAAATAATTGATCACCACTGTCCTCAAAAACCAATAATTGATCACCACTGTTCCCAACAACCAATCACTGATTGCAACTCTCCTCATCAGCCAATCACTGATCACCACTGTTCCCAGCAACAAATCACTGATCACTACAATTGCCAACAATCAATCATTGATCACCACAGTCCTCAACAACCAACCACTGATCAACACAGTCTTCAACAACCAATCACTGATCACCACAGTCCTCAACAACCAATCATTGATCACCACTGTTCTCAACAACCAATCACTGATCACCAGTGTTCCCAAACACGAATCACTGATCCCCACAGTCCTCATCAATCAATCACTGATCATGAGTGTTCCCAACAACCAATCACTGATCACCAGTGTTCCCAACAACGAATTACTGATCACCACTGTTCTCAACAACCGATCACTGATCACCACAGTTCACAACAACCAATGACCGATCCCAACAGTCCTCAACAACCACTCACTGATCACCACTGTTTTCAAGAACCACACACTGATCACCACTGTTCCCAACAATCAATCAGTGGTCACCGATATTCCCAACAACCAATCACTGATCATCACAGTCCTCAACAACCATTCACTGATCACCACAGTCCTCAACAACCAATCATTGATCACCACTGTCCTCAAAATGCCATCACTGATCACCACTGTTCTCAATATAAATCATTAATCACCACTGTCCTCAACAACCAATCATTGATCATTACTGTTCCCAACAACCAATCACTGATCACCACTGTTCCCAAAACAATCACTGATCACCACTCTCCTCAACAGCCAATCACTGATCACCACTGTTCCCAACAATCAATCACTGATCACCACAGTCCTCAACAACCAACCACTGATCAGCACTGTTCTCAACATAAGTCAATGATCACCACAGTCTTCAACAACCAATCACTGATCAGCACAGTCCTCAACAACCAATCATTGATCACCACAATTCATAAAAACCAATCACTGATCATGAGTGTTCCCAACAAACAATCACTGATCACCAGTGTTCCCAACAACCAATCACAGATCACCACTGTTTTCAAGAACCACACACTGATCACCACTGTTCCCAACAACCAATCACTGGTCACCGATATTCCCAACAACCAATCACTGATCACCACAGTCTTCAACAACCAATCACTGATCACAGCTGTTCCCAACAACCAATCACTGATCCCCAGTCCTCAACAACCACTCACTGATCCCCACTGTTTTCAAGAACTGCACACTGATCACCATCGTTTGTCCCCAACAACCAATCACTGATCACTACTGTTCCCAACAGCCAATCACTGATCCCCAATCCTTGATGAGCATTCACTGATCACCACTGTTTTCAATAACCACACACTGATCACCATTGTTCCCAACAACCTATCACTGATCACCACTGTTCCCAGCAATCAATCACTGATCGCCAATATTCTCAACAATCAATCACTGATCCCCAATATTCTTGTGGGGTTTAGTCTATGACATCAGGTTTTTTTGAGCACACATGACTTACTTTCCCCTGAAAGGTATTAAGAACAATCCTTGTATTCAGTGCCATACACGACGGTTATTTTGTCTGAAAATTGTCTTTGTTCTTTTGGTTTACTGGGATTTTGTTGTTAGCAAAGTTCGCTCCTCTACAAATCAATCATTTCGGCCTGCAATATTAGTGAAGTGTTTGCCATTTAGTTCTCAGTATCATGTTTAGTATCCACTTTACCTCTCCAGTACACTCTTCTGGGACATTATTAAAACTGGCTAAAATAATTCCTAATCACCTATTTTGCTGAGATATGTAACAGCCCCGATTACAAGCAGATGTGGATCGTTCTGGTGACAGTATATCAGAGCAGCACTCTGATATACTGATGAGGACTGAACAAGGCATGTGCATGAAGCAGTTAGCATTCCCCAGAGAGGTGCTGCTAATTAGCACCACAGCGTGACTGGTTTGAGGCATGCGACCCATCTGGGATGCTAATCAGCTCAAGTTAGAAGCCTGGAAGTTCCTCATAAACACACACACACAGGTTGTGCATTTAACCATCAGGTTCATGTTCACTGATTAGCAGCTAATTTAAATGTGATGGTAATGTGGATGCCATATTTTTTGAATTTTGAAAATTCTGGCACAAAGAAATACACGTTTGTATGCTTTACATCCCAAACTTTACCAGATCTGGAAAATAAAAACCAAAAAAAGCCCCAAACAAACCCATATTTATTTAGTCGGAGGAATTTTCAAATTAAAGATTTTTTTTTTTAATTCTGACTTTGTAAATTCTAACTATGAACATAATGCCATGGTTTGAAGTAGTAACAGTACAAATGACAGTATATAACTAACTACAGAGTAGATTACTTCTCTAACTGAAAAAAACAAGTGTCAAAAATATGTAAAGTAAAAATAAACACCTCAAGGATTATCAAAATAAATCATCCTGATAGACACTGACCTCCAGCAATCATTCTCATGCCAAATATAAAGATTCATGCTAAAAATGTACACGCTAATGATGTGTTCTTTCAGCTGGATTTCATTCCTGGGAATTTGCTGATCCCCTCTCGGCTGTCTCCTTGTGCTCAAGGCATGTTGGTAGTCAACTTGCGTTCACGGTGCTAGCTGGAGTTTATTAGCTGTGACAGTACGGGACAATGGGACACATCATTAAGGGCCAGTGTGTAAAGTCAGACACAACAGCTACACAGGCCACAGGGCACGTAATGACCATTTGGAAGCAGAGAGTGACTGTTCTGTTCCAATCGAGGCCGTATGTCTGCCACTGCTACACTCCATCACACTCATCAGTGCACCGGATATGCCGCTAGGGCTGTTCTGGACTGTTAAGCGGTGATAAATTCAGTGTGTTGCACTTGCTCACTGGCTATGCTTACCAGGCGGCTGGACATATGGTACTCGAAGGCAGCAAATAATAAGAAAAAAACCCCACAGGAAGTTTGTTTTGCTCCTGACAGGTTTCATATTATACGTGTGCAAATTGGATTTTTGCTATATTTGGATTACATGCTACAAAATGACACTCTGTATCTCGATTGGTTCAGCATTCAAAATATCCTTTTTGGTGTTCAGAAATGGACGTGGGCTCAAATGTAAGGGTTTGGTGTTGCTGTTTTTTTAATGTAAAATAATAATTTTACATTATTTTTAACTTGGGAATGTCTTTGGAGCTTGTTTTTAATTTTAAATTAAACTGATTTGTATTTTTCATTTAAGTTACGCAGTGGTGAAAGGGTTCATGAAGTCACTTAAAATTATTTTTTCTCCCTCAAATTGTAATCTTTACTCAGATATTGATTGATTGATTGATTGATTGATTGATTGATTGATTGATTTTTTTCCCCAAAAAAATATTTAACAATTATTCATCAATACTCACTGAGCCTGAGGCAGATAATTGTTTTAGTATAAATACACAGGTGATTATTTAAAAAAAAACATTTAAAATTGTATTAAAACATTATTTCAAACTTCAAAAGCGACATGCAAATGAAATAACAGTGCGGTGCAGACTTGTGTCACTCATCTACACCGAGTCACATGAAACACTTTGTTTTGAAATCGATAAAATAAATCAC
>JAOBAL010000008.1:48703753-48714170 GCA_025212315.1 Batrachocephalus mino | reverse complement strand
GCTTTCATTTCTGTAAAGCACATTGAACTGCCACTGTGTATGAAATGTGCTATATAAATAAACTTGCCTTGCCTTTGGAAGTCATTTTGTAACCCTTCTCCTAATTAAGACCTTTCAACAAATGAGAACCCGTAAATGCTTTATAAGGTCTTTGTGGACCATGGCTTCAGCATTCACATGAAAACAAGAAGATGTCAAGAATATCCTATAAAAACAGCTTATCTTTAGTTGAGGTTAATTAGAAACATTTGATTGATGGCAGGTGCTTGATACATTTTTTTTAACTAAAGTTAGAATGTGATTGGTTAATTTTGAGCACAGTCACATTATAAAAGTGTGTGCACACTTATGCAACTAGAATATTGTTAATTAATTAATTCCCTAAAACAATTCAAAAAACATTTTGTTTGTTTCCCATGTAAAATGTAAAACATTTTGTTGTTTGCTGTACTGGAAAAATATCTGACCTGATTTTCTTTTCTTTTTTTACATCATAAAAACCTGCCATTTTAACAGGAGTGTGCAGACTTTTCATATCCGTTATACTGCTGGATAGTTTTGAAGCCCATAAGTTTCTCCTAATTTTACTTCTTCATATGTCCAGTATACTGATTCAGGTGAGACCTAGTATACTGGTATCTTTATCACTAATTACATAATCAATAACTTATACTACATAAAAACTAAAAGTATCACAGAACAAAGATAATCGTTGTTGAATAGCATTCATCAGATTCAGCACTCTTTCTGCCAGTTAAGATTACCTTAGCTTTGCAATGCTTTTGGAAAACTTGGCCCCAAGTCAGAGGAAGGTACACCTACTGTTTAGTCTTGGTTCATCACATTTCTCATTATATCCATTGTTGAGAGTTTCTCCTAGCTCTGTTGTACATAACTTGCTTATTGGGCATTAAGATATGAAAGCAGTTTTAAGACAAAATAAACTTCTACTTCATGCAATATTTTAAACATCCTTGTGGGTCTGCATCTTCTCTATAATTAGCATTCAAGCATCTTTCAGGACACAGACTTCCAATTTCCCCATGAAAAGGGGTGTATCTCTTGGATGAATATCACCTCATAGTTGTAGGAGTAAAATTTTGAATTACGTTAGGTTACAGGCATTTAGCAGACACTCTTATCCAGAGCGATGTGAAACATACCCAGAGAAGCTCAGGGAGCAGTTGGGGCTTAGGTGCCTTGCTCAAGGGCATTGCAGCCATTCCTGCTGGTCCAGGGAATCAAACTGGCAACCACTTGGTCCCAAAGCTGCTTCTTCAATCTTTAGTTCATGGCTTTCCCATCTGTTTGATAACTTCTGAAATTATTAGTGGTTCCATTTAATATTTTTTTACTCAACTCTATGGAGATAATTAAAGAACTTGGATGATAAACTTCATCCATCCATTCATTATCCATAACCACTTATCCTGTGCAGGGTCCCGGGCAAGCTGGAGCCTATCCCAGCTGACTATGGGTGAGAGGCAGGGTACAGCCTGAACAAGTCACCAGATCATCACAGGGCTGACACATAGAGACAAACAACCATTCACACCTACAGTTAATATAGAGCTACTAGTTAGCCTAACCTGCATGTCTCTGGACTGTTGGGGAAACCAGAGCACCCACAGAAAACCCATGCAGACACAGGGCAAACATGCAAACTCCACACAGAAAGGCCCCTGTCAGCCATTGGGCTCGAACCCAGAACATTCTAGCTGTGAGGTGACAGTGCTAACCACTACATCACCATGCCACCCGCAGTTGCTTCCTATTTGGTTTTAATAACCTCTTAAATGACTTTCAATTTTTTTATTTATTTATTTTTTCATAAACTGATCCATCCATACCCTCAATTATGTTAACGCAATGCAAGGTGGGAACATGAAAATGGACAAACCAGCCAAGGAATAATTGATTCAGTTTTGATCCAAATCTGGATATGGAGTGAGGATTTTCTTTGTCTGTTCCCAGCGTAAGACAAAGAGTAGTGAATGGATTTGGATGAAATTTGGTGGACACTTAGTATTATCCTCAGATCAAGTAATTTACCTTTAATGTTGACAATACTGTATGTGGCTTGGTGGAGGTATGGACTCTACTGAGTGCCCTTCTACTTACAATACTGATAGACAGCAGACAGAGAACTAAAGGTGCTGACGTTTTGTACTTTGGATTGAAACAACATTAAAACACATAGAAAATAATATGAAATTTGCTCCCACTTATCAGATATTTGTTCTCCTGGATATACAGTTTTCCAGAGTGGATGACATCCAGAGGGAATAGCTTATACTGATGAGTACTGATGTTTTAACAGTAAATGTAATCATTATTTTGAAAAGTGTTGGACTAGTAAATTGTAAATTAAACAAGTTGAGACTTTATATAGCAATAATTAGCTTACAAGAGTATAGTTTCAGCTATAAAGCAGGTTTATGAAACTGTTCTAATGCCAGATAAATATACCGCTCACATAACAGTACAGCAATTAGTTATTCCATATCCATATCTCGCCTCAAACATGGTTCTCTTGGTCCTGCTGTGTGTTCAGTGAAGGAGCTCTTGATGAGGGTGTGTAACGAGGTAGTGTAATGATGCGTAACATTATTTATACCCATTTCTGTATGCTTACACTCTTACAATCAATCTGTGTAGCTCTGTATTAGTTATATGCACTCTTTTCTAAAGCATATTTATCCTCTTAAAAGGAGCTTTAAAAAAGAATGGCATTATGGAACTTGAACAGAGCATTTTGCAGAAGCTGCACTCATTATCATGTTTAATTAGACCCTCAAGATTCATTGTGGACTGAAAAATATTTGTTTTCCCCTGAGACTCAAGCTCCTCTTTTTTTTCCTTTCATCCCATATCCAGAAATGCATCAGGCTTTATCTCTGTACTAGTTTTACAGAGGCATGGCAATGATACCTGTTGATTTCCTACAGATAAGGTTAGCTCTAGAATTATTGGCACCCTTGAAAAAAGAGGCACAAAGGATTCTATTGAATAATATGACACAATTAGGAAAACATTCCCTGACTTACTGTTGGATAAAATCTGAATCAGGGTGACGCTATGGTCATGAAATGTTCAGGAGCCGAGATAGCAAAATTGGCGCAGATTAAGCAGCGGGTTGAAAAGATGGAGTCAGATGACTTCACATGTCATGGAGGAAGCATGTGTTAGCCTTCAGCCTCCTGACTGGTAGTTGTCTCGGATGGTAAGAGAGAGCTGACTGGCTGGTGGACAAGAATTGGCAGCTGGTGGAAAACAAGAGGAATCTTTTTTTTGTTTTCAAAAAAAAATACATATATTTAGGAAAAAAAAAAAAAACACTACTAAACCAGTACCAATCACTACTAAATTCTCAAATCTGATTGTTCAGAAATTGTTGTATTAATTTTCTAATGCAAGTGATAATGCAGGAACTAACTAACTGAATTATTACAATCCCAAATCAGAAAAAATTCGGGCTGGTGTGGAAAATTCAAATAAAAGAAAGCAGGGGTTTTCTAAATTTACTTTGACTTGTTTTTCATTGTAGACAGAATATTATTGCATCCAAGATATTTCATGTTTTGTCTGGTCAACTTCAATTCATTTGTCAATATACATCCATTCCTGTGTTTCCGGCCTGCAACACACTCCAAACTAGAAGGGCACACCTCCACCAAGCCACATATTATTAACATCAAAATCAAATCAATTGATCCTCGGATAATACTAAAGCTGTCCACCAAATTTCTTCCAAATCTGTTCACTAGTTTTAGAGTTACATTGGGAACAGACAAAAGAATCCTCGATTCACATACATATCCAAATTTGCATCAGAATCTAATGAATTGTTCCTTGGTCCATGGCTCACATTTCCAGCAAATTTAATCAAAATCCGTTCACTAGTTTCTGAGTTACATTGGGGGTAAAAACATAACCTCCTCCAACACAGTTGGCGGAGGTAAAAAAGTTGGGATGGAGCAATTTAGGGCCCATAATGAGGTAAAGCAATGAGCTAACGATGGGATTTGAAACAGGTGAGGTCAACAGGTGATTTGTAATTATGATTTGGTAATAAAATGTCAGAGCACAAGAAAGTTATGTGTGCAAAGTGAGGATTTAACATCAAAATCCACTGGAGTATTATGGTCTCCGAACTGATGCAAGAATTAGGCTCATGGGGTGGGAGTTGGCTAAAACAGAAGTGTATCTCAGTTATGTGTGACTTTGACTTTGGATGTAAGCACATTTTTCTTCCCTGATATATTACAGCTTCATAGCCTCGATTTAGTATCATTTGGCTTCATGAAGTGTGTGCAAATGACAATCTACTATGATGTGCTGGATTAAGTGCTATTTTAGAAATAAGCAATTAATAAGGGTGGAAGCCATTTTATTAAACCAAATGGCTGATTAAAGCAAATTTCCAGTGACGTTTCATGCACTCATTCACATGATACATTGACATTTCTTCTCATACTTGACTTGGAGGCGGCCCTTTCTTGGCCATTGGTTTCCTTAAATGACATCAGTGGTCTTTTTATTGGTTCGTTCCCTGATTAAACCAAATTTGCAGTGATTAATGTCCTAATTACAGCTCGAAAATTCAAGTTCATCAGGTATATACATTAACTCAACTCTGAATGCTGTGAACTTTCCCCACATGCTATACATCTGGTCCTTTGGAAGAGTTTCAGCCTCCCTGATTCTTTATCTCCACTGAACTAGCGTATAGTTGCATAATCTCCTCCATCTACAATCCTAAACAACTTCAACCATCTGTTCCAACATGTATAAACATCTGTCTTGAGTGTCATCCTCTGACCTTCCATCTGCTCTTTCATACAAATCACCAATATGAATCAGCTTGATGCTGGCTTGGAGCCTGAGTAATTGAAAATATGTTAACCTCATGTTGTGGATGGTATTGTATCATCTACAGGCTCTGGTGGGAAAAGGTCTTATGTTTAGTAATAAAGGCTGTCTGGGACAGCCGTCCTGATTCTGTCCTCACTGACACATCACATCAGATCAGATGTTCCCATCTGTCCTTAGGAATGGCTTGATGTCAGATCAAGGCAATGTTCTTCTCAACAAGTGTGACTTGGTTAAATCATCTAGGAAGTCTGAGCAAAATGATATTGCATTTTCTCCTAGCTACAAATGAGGATCCATCATGCTTCCCCATGCCCAAGCAGTTGCATTCTGGATTCTGATTGGTCAGAAGTTGTTTATTAATTTTCTGTAAGAGTAGCTTTGACAGATGTTCATTTTTAGGTTTATTGTAATGTACTTATTCTAATACGTTGACGTTTTGTCTCATACTTGACTTGGAGACGGTTCTTTCTCAGCCATTGATTTCTTTAAATATCTCAATAGTCTTTCGATTAGTTCCTTCCCTGATTGCTTCAACATGTTTATTTCTGTAAGTATCCTTGCTGTATTTCCCATTGTGATTGCAAAGTCTTGCATCACCTCTAGTTCTAAGCCACACTTCAAGCTAGGCTTTACAATTTCCCTGACTTTCTTGTATTTATCTTTCTCTGATTTTGACCTTGGCCTCTGTGTCTCATTGTTTGGTTGTGGATTATCCTGCTCTGTTTTTTTCCAACCCTGTGTTTTGACCCCAATCTGTTGTACATGCAGTAGCATATGACAAAAATACATGGGCTTTGGAGGCAGTAATAAATTCTCTTTCTCTGAGTGTTTTTTTTTTTTTTCCATTAGAGTGTTGGACTGCGTAGGATTTATCATCACCACATGATTATTATTAGATCCATTTTGAGAGTTGATGCATAGGTTTAATTAACTGTAACTCACTGATTTCTTTTTACTTTCAATTTTAACTCTATTTAATATGGTGATTTAAATATGTCTGATTAGAACTAATTGGCTTTTATATGTCAGCTAGAACAAACATTCAAATATTTCACTTCAAGCTTTTCTCTGATTTTTTGTCACTTTTTTTTTTTGCACAATTAAAACCTGCAATGTATGACAAGATGCCAAACGCATGGCTCCTTGTCATAAGGTGTGAATGCATGTGCAATATGTTTACCTGCATAAAGGTGTTCAACTAACAGTCATTGCTTCGCATATTTTTAGACTCCTGTTGAGTTTTTATGTGATGCTTTGGACTGTGTTTGTTGAGCTGATCAGCTGAAATGTCACCGCATCCAATGCTGATGTTTGAAAGTACCAATTTTTCTGCTTTGTCGAACATGGTGTTAGGAATGAGAAACAAATTCAGCATGTATGACTGTTCTGTCTAAAGTCCTTCTTGCACCATGCAATCGGGCAGCGTCGATCTCCATTTCCATAGCCCTCAGCCTCTCACCTACATGTATACAGCTAGGGTTACAGTGGGCGGTTAGTCCTCTGGTAACCGTAAGAGTTTGACTCCCCACTTGCATCTGTATTGCAGCATGCCTTGCCAGATGGCAGTAGGTACCATTTTTTTATGATGGTCCTTAGTATGACCCAACCGAAAGTAGAACTCACAATCTCTTGATCGAGAGGTGGACATGCTAACCACTAGGCCAACTCATGCTATGACTGTTCTGTGCTGCCAGCTAATAGGGTTGGAAGCTTGTCTTTTCCTGAAGAGGACCAGAGGACCATTTGCCTTAGATTCTGCCTCAAATGGTTTGTTAATGCAAATGGATTTCAATTAAAATGTGGAAGAATGGCTCTATGATTCTGTTTCTCATTAACTAATCATGAAGTACAGCACTGAAACTAAGATGCAGATGGAATATGCTCTCATAACCAAAGGTCATTATTATTCAAATCATTGAGATGACTTACTGACCTACAGGCTGGTTAGGAGTGACTGCAGTACACAGCTACTCAAATCCACCTCCTAGCACCGCAGCAGTGCAATGAGCACTGGATTATAAGTGGAACTCTTGCGGTAGCAGCTAGGAAGTAGGAAATCAGATAGAATTTGAGCAAGCTCCAAATGTCTCCCATATACTCATCATTCTAATTGGAGTATCGACAGTGTGTCAGCTTCAGAGTTTAGGAATTGAAGAGCTAAGCGAATCTGTGAGTTTTATAAGTGGTGACACCTGATCAATGCTACGATGACAAGGGAATTGCAAAGTATTGATTTGCCGATGGGACATCCTTCCATTCAGGTGTCTCGGATAACAAATGAATGGTAGTCAAGGCCCAGCCACATATCACCATGTAATGATTGCAATGAAATCATCTCGACCTGGCGTGATGTAGGCCGAAACTGATACTTGAGTCTAAAGTTTAACAACCACACAGGTATTTATTATATCTGGTTACTTTTGTACCCTAATGCACTTGTCATTGCCATGACAACCTCAAATGTCCTGAAACTCAATCATGCTTGGCCTGGAATTCTCTGATCTGATGTCCGGGCTCTGATTCACACAGATGGCTGACTGGATGTGGGAGTTTTGAGTCTAATCCTACATCTGCTACTGATGAGCTCCTAATGATGAGTAAACCTGATCTCATGCAAAATTCACTGCGATGTTAATAATGAAGAGCAATTTTCTAGTTACAACCATCATCCATCTTCCCCAAAAACCTTAATTTCTGGGGGGGGTGAAACGCACATAGTTGAATCATATAATTACAGGCTTGAAGTGAAGTGAGTCTTGTAAATGTGAATAAATTTAATCACCAGACACAATGCCCTATGAAGCATCATAAATGCCCTTTACAAGCTGTAGGTGAGGTGATATGGTACTGCTGAAAGCATAAGTAATGATAGGTTGCATGTAATGCAGTATGTAACCTATAATTATAAGGACTTGTGCTTTATAAAGTGTTACAAATTAAACTATCCATCATCACCACTTATCCTGTGCAGGGCCACGGGCAAGCTGGAGCCTATCCCAGCTGACTATGGGCAAGAGGCAGGGTACACCCGGAACAAGTCGCTAGATTATCACAGGGCTGACACCTAGAGACAAATAACAATTCACACTCAAATCTATGGTCAATTGTGAGCCACCAGTTAGCCTAACCTGCATGTCTTTGGACTGTGGGGGAAACCAGAGCACCTGGAGGAAACCCACACAGACACAGGGAAACCATGCAAACTCCACACAGAAAAGCCCTCGCCGGCCGCTGGGCTTGAACCCAGGACCTTCATGCTGTGAGGAGACAGCGCTAACCACTACACCACCGTGCCACCCCATTATGTACAGCGCTTTGCAAAAGTATTCAAACCTCTTAAGAGTCATCAGATTTGCCTGGATTGTAAATTACACTTATACAGACTGGTCCAGACAGTTTTATTTATTTATTTTTTTAAAATGCTCCTAAAGTAAAATTTCAAAGTCAAAATGCATTATTTCCTAGCAAATCATTAAAATCTTTAAAAAAAAAAACCTGAAAATGCTGCCTGCACAAGTTTGACCCCTTCAGACTAGAAATTGGTCGAATCAGTTTTTGCTGGAACAGCTTTCAGCTCCTGCCAGTTTTAGATATTGATTTTTTTTTTATTTGCTCCTTTTTGGAGGTTCTTCAGGTTTCTTGGATGTTATTTGTTCACTGCAGTTTTCAAACAGTACTACAGATTCTCAAAGGAACTCAGATCTGGACTTTGAATTTTTCATTGTAGAATATTTACCTTTTTGCTTTTAACCACTCCTGCAGGTTCTCTTGTAATATTCCCCTGTATGCCCATGCTCCCTTCAGTTTTGACAAGAATCTTGGTGTTGAAGATGAAAAGCATCACCGTGATGCTGCCACCACCATATTTCACTGTAGATATGGATGTTAGTTGAGGCATGGCTATATGGTTCTTTGAAACTTCCCCAAATACAGTATCTCAAACAACAAAAAATTGGTACCCTATGGGTACATGTGGCTACTGTCTGGGTGCAGGCACTTACAGATGTATGTACAGGGGAGAGTAGGAGAAGCAAACTGGAAATGAAGCCAAATCACTAGATGAGAATTGTAGTCAAAGAGCAGGCAATCAACAAACAGAGCAATGCAAGCAGGACTAGAGAATGAAGAGGTGAAACCGAGAACAAGGGTTGAAGAACCTGATGACTGGAACTCCCATGGTAGAAACACAAACACTCTTGTTGGAGAGTTTTAGATGGGTTTGTGAGACCTCCATGGGTGTGGGAGCACTGGTGGTCAGAGCTGGCTTGGTTTCTTCCTTGAGGGATGGTTGGCAGGAGAGTAAGTGATCCAGCCGGATTGCTAGATCAATTAGGGAGTCTAAGGTGAGGTGTTTGTCCCTCCACACCAGTTCACTCAACCCCTCAGGGCAGAGACCTTGGCGAAACACTTCCTTTAGAGATGGCTCATTCCCTCCGCTGGCTGCTGCAAGAGTTCTGAAATCCAAGGCATATTCCATGACTCTCCTTGGGCATTGTGTGATGGTCAGTAAACTCTTGCCATCTTCACTTCCCTTAGGTTCATGATCAAACAATCGCTTGAATAATTCAAGGAAACAGTCATAGGACTGTGTGCTTGTCTCCATTTTTCCACACAGCGCTTGCACACTATAGCACCTTACTGGTCAAAAACGAAAGAAACTTGGTGATCTGTTCAGAGATATTGGGGATTGTAGATTGGAGCACCGAAGCAAAAATCCCTTACAGCTGAGAGCATCACCGGCATATTTCTCGGGGTACGGGAGAAGTTGCGTGGGACTCAGGGAGGCTTTGGGGAACGTTAGGAGGGCCTGTGACATCACGGCAGCAAGCTATGCCAGCCTGGTGTTTAGGTTGGTGAGCATCTGCTGATGTTCTCCCAAGAGGCACCCTTGAGCACTCAGAGCAGTCTGCTTTGCCTCCTCTGCTGCACCCATGAAGGCCAAGTATCCTGTCAGGGTGCAGGCACTTACGGACGTACAGTATGTGCAGGGGAGAGCGGGAGAAGCAAACTGGAAATGAAGCCAAATCACTAGATGAGAATCATAGTCAAAGAGCAGGCAAGGGTCAGTCGATCAGCAAACAGAGCAATGCAGGCCGGACTAGAGAACGAAGAGGTGAAACCGAGAATGAGGGTTGAAGAACTAGAGACAGGCAGAAAGGAACCAGCTTTATACACCAGGAGTAAACTCTGAATGATACATCACAACTATGGGAGTGTGAGAGAGGCTTAAGTAGCAGGACTGATGATTAGTGAATGAGAGAGAAGTGTAATTAATAAGCAGGTGACAGAGGGCACTGTGGTTCTTGGGCGTTGTAGTTTTGAGAAGCCATGTTTGTAGTCTGTTTAGAGCTGTCGCTCTCAATGCCATTATTGATAGCCACTGCTTATAAATAAAATTGTTTTATTTTATTTCATAATATTTATAATAATATTATAATATTTATAATAATATTTTGATAATTGGATGGTGTAGTGGTTAGCGCTGTCGCCTCACAGCAAGAAGGTCCGGGTTCGAGCCCCGTGGCCGGCGAGGGCCTTTCTG
>JAOBAL010000008.1:37570381-37580749 GCA_025212315.1 Batrachocephalus mino | reverse complement strand
CTGGGATAGGCTCCAGCTTGCCTGCGACCCTGTAGAACAGGATAAAGTGGCTACAGATAATGAGATGAATGAGATGAATCCAATGTCACAATCTGGAGGCCACGGGAACAGATTGGACCCAAAAAGCAACTACTGGAAATAAACTGAGGTGTACCTGATGAGTAGGCTTGTGAGGAAAACAGTCAGGAAGCAGGTGCAGCAGCACAGTCTGAAACTCACTCAGCACAATCCAGGAAGACAGAGTGAGGGCAGAATGACAGATGAAAAATAATCCCAGGAAAAAATGGAGCCACAAAAATAGCAGAAAATTGGCAGGAAAAATCTTAGTCCAAAAAAACATAATCCAAGAGCTGGAGAAAATAACAGAGTCCTGAATCCAAGTCCCAGTAACAAGTCCCAAAAATCTTCAGGCAAAAATCGCAGTCCAAAAATGTAATCCAAGTTGGGAAACAGAGTGTGAACGACAAAGTGAACTTAATAAAACTTATGGCGAGTATATGTCCGCATTGTGTAATTCTCCTTGGTGTGTTTATATAGGGTGGCTAATAGTAAATGCATAGCAGGTATGCCAATGCAGTGCAGGGAGAACAGGGAAAACATGGAGTGGAGCGTAAAGGCACAGGTCAGGATTTGGAAGTTCCAGGCTGGATTGTGACAGCCCTTCCCCTCCTTACAGATGCCTCTGGGCATCCGAGAGCTACTGGGTTCTTGTGGTGAAAATCCCTGATGAGCACTGGGTCGAGGATGAAATGTGCTGGCACCCAACACCTCTCCTCCGGGCCATAGCTCTCCCAGTTGACCAGATACTGTACCCCCCCCCCCAACTTTGTTGACAGACCTTTAGTAGTTTCCTTAGTGTGTAGGCCTCCCCTCCATTGATGACCCTGAGAGGGGGAGAAGCCTTGGAAAGGGAGAGAAGGGACTGGAGACCAGGGGTCTCAATTGGGAGACATGAAAGGATGGGTGGAGGCACCGCATAAACTTGGACAATGTCAACCTCACAGTCATGGGGTTAATGACCTTAGCAATAGGAAAGGGGCTAATGAACCTGGGGGCTAGCTTATATGAGGGAACCTGAGAGGGAGATTGGATGTGGACAACATGACCTTTTGTCCCGGATGGTAGACAGAGTCCAGCCTGTGATGTCAATCTGCTATCCTCTTGTACACATGACTGGTATGTAACAGGTGACATCTAACATGTACCCAAATTCTGCAACAGCATAAGATAAAGGCATGATCCAAAGGAACAGATGCCTCTTCCTCCTGTTCCGAGAAAAGAAGGGGCTGGTAACTGAGGCAACACTGGAAGGGAGTCAGCCCAGTGGACAATGAGAGGAGGCTGTTGTGGGCATATTCAATCCAAGGAAGTCTCTGGCTCCAGGAGGAAGAATCACCAGACATTAGGCATCATACAGTGACCTCTAGCTTCTGATTGGTACACTCAGTCTGCCCATTAGTCTGGGGGTGGTAACCTGAGGAGAGGTTGGGAGTGGCCCCATTGAGCTTGCAGAACTCCTTCCAGAAGTGAGCAGAGAACTGGGGACCTCTGTCAGACACAACTTCCATAGGCAAACTGTGAATCCAGAATGCATGGTTGACAAACAGTTATGCCATCTCTTTAGCTGAAAGCAGCTTAGGGAGGGGACTGAAGTGAGCAGTATTAGAGAAGTGATCAATGATCGTCACGATGCAATATTACCCTTGGAGCTGTGGAAGCCAGTGACAAAATCCACTGCAATGTGGGACCAAGGACGGCGAGGTACAGGTAAGGGTCTTAATAGTCTGGCAGCAGGTTGGTTGCTTGTCTTGTTTCTGGAGCAGACATCAAAGGCTGCCACAAAGGCCCTAACATATCACTGGATGTTCAGCCACCAGAAGCATTGCCTGAGGACAGCAAGGGTCCAGGATGCCCCAGGGTGGCAGGCTAGGAAGGAGCTGTGCCCCCACTGAAGCACCTGGGAGTGCACACAAGGAGGCACATACAGACAGTTAGGTGGACCATTACCTGGTCCTGGATCACTTGGCAGGGCATTTTGGACAACAGTTTTTAAGTAGAGCCAGGCAGCAGCCAGAAGAGAATAGACAGGGAGGATGAGCTCGTCAGTACCTTGCTGGAAGTCCAGAGAAAACTGCCTAGAAAAAGCATCTGGTTTGATTTTCTTAGAGCCTGGTCTAAAGGAGATCACAAAGTTGAAGTGGGAGAAAAAAACAACAACCACTTTGCTTGATATGTGTTGAGGTATTTAGCAGACCTGAGGTACTCGAAGTTCTTATGATCAGTCCATATGATGAATGGAATTTCAGTCCCCTCCAACCAATGCCTCCACTCTTCCAGGGCCAGCTTGATGGATAGTAGTTCTTGATCGCCAGTGCCATAGTTACATTCCACTAGAGTCATGCAATGAGAGAAAAATGCCCAGGGATGCACCTTGTTATCCTTGGCTGACCTCTGGGACAGGACAGCTCCAATGCCCATGTCTGAGGCATCCACTTCAAGGATAAACTGAATGGCAGGGTCTGAGATGATGAGAACTGGCACCATGGTGAATCTACTCTTTAGAGAGGAGAAGGAACTCCCAGCATGGTCAGTCCATGAGAAGGGGTGCTTGGAGGATAGGAGTTTGGTCAGGGGAGCAACAATGGTGCTATAGTTCCTGATAAACCTCCAATAAAAGTTAGCAAAACCCCAAAAGCACTGCAGTTCCTTATGGGAAGAGGGAGCAGGCCACTCAGAGACCACCTTGACCTTGTCAGGGTCCATTTGGACCACCCCAGGGGAAAACACAAACCCCAAGAAGGACAATGTGTGCTTGTGAAACTCACACTTCTCTGCTTTGGTGAAGAGTTGGTTCTCAAGGAGTCATTGCAGGACCTGTCTGATGTATGGCTGGTGGACTTCCAATGTGGGGGAGAAGATGAGGATATCGTTGAGATAAACAAAAGTGAACTGGTTAATGAAATCTCATAAGACATAATTGACCAGGGCTTGAAAGACAGTGGGGGCATTAGTGAGCCCAAACAGAAGAACCAGGTATTTATAGTGGCCCACTGGAGTGCTAAATGCCATCTTCCACTCATGTCCTCCTCTTATTCACACCAGGTGGTAGGCATTGTGGAGGTCCTACTTAGTAAAAAAAACTGGGGCCCCTGGAGTAACTTGAAGGCAGTGGACATGAGTGGTACAGGATAACAGTTCTTGATAGTGATAGCATTAAGTCCCCGATAGCCAATGCAGGGCCTGAAGATTTGTCTTTCTTCTCTACAAGAAAGAACCCTTCTCCAGCTGGAGAGGATGATGGATGAATAATGCCAGCCATTAGAGACTCTGAGATGTATTTGTCCATGGCCTCCCACTCCAGGGGGAAAAAAGAATAGATACGACCCCTGAGAGGTGTGGTTCCAGGTAACAGCTCTATGGTGCAATCATAGAGTTGATGTGGAATAAGAGAGGTGGTGCAAGCCTTACTGAATACCAAATGAATGTCCAGATATTTGGGGGGCACATTGGAAAGATCTATTGTCTCATCAGGACTGGTGACAAGAGGGGCCAGAGGAGTCTGAGCAGAAGATAGGCAGGAGGCCAGGCAGTGAGTACTCCAAGAAAGAATGGTTCCATCACTCCAGTTAATGTGGAGGTTATGAAGGCATAATCAGGGAAGGCCAAGGACAATAAACTCGAGGGAGTCATTCATGGAGTAGAATGAAATTGATTCGATGTGATTACCTGAAGCCTTCAAAGTAACTGGGTCAGAGACATGGGAAATGGAACTGACTTCAGCCCCATTTGGAGCTCTGATCACAAGGGGACAATCTAGCTGACACAAGAGGATGCCCAATTCTTTCGCCCAGGAAGTCCTGATAAAGCTTTGGTCCACACTGGAATCAATGAGGGCTTGAAAAGACTGGACCTTGTTTTGGAATGAGATCTCAATGGCCAACATTGACCGAGCAGCAGGGGAAATGCGTGTAGAGATGCCCACCCTTATCCCCGCATCTACTGAAGGGCTGCCCCCTTTGACTGAGCAATGGGAGATTAAATGCCCAGACTGTCCACAGTAAAAGCAGGAACTAGTTTCTCGATGGCATCTTCTTTCCTCCGGGGTTACCCAGGTCCTGCCTAATCACATGGGCTCCACCTTACCAGGAGTGATACCCTCTGACAGAGAGGTGATGATCCTGGGTTTGACCCTTGGGATCCACCTCCAATCCCTTCGCTGATTATGCAGCAGAAGGCAAGTGTCCACCCAATTGGCCAGGTCTATCAAGGCATCCAGGCTGTCAGGAAGGTCATGAGGTGCAATCTCATCCAAGATGACATGATTTAGCCCATGAAAGAAGGCCTCATACAAGGCACTCATGTTCCAGTCAACAGCTGTGGCAAGAGTCCAGAATTCAATGGCGTAATCATTAACTGAATGAGCACCTTGCTTCAGTCCCATCGGCTGTCTGCTGCCTCCCTGCCCTTGGGGGAATGGTCAAAAACTTTTTGCATTTCCTCAGTGAACTCGCTGAAATTTGAACAGCAGGGTGTCCTGACATCCTAAATAGCTGTTCCCCACAACCATGCTTTTCCTGTTAAGAGCATGATGACATAAGCTACGCTGCTTTCAGACAAGAAAGCAGACACCTGAAGAGCCATGGCTAAGGAGCACTGTGAGAGGAATGAATGGCAGGCCCTGGGTGCACCATCATACAGCTGTGTAGCAGGAAGTCAAGGCTCATGGAGGAGATAAGGCCTGAGCGGCCAGTTGACTGGTTGGAGCGAATGCTGGTCAGCCTGTGATTGAAGCCTGAAGGCTTTCCATCTGTAAGGAGAGTCTTTGTAGGGTATCAGTGATGGAGGACATGCTGTTGTGAACAGCTATGCTCTCTGGCTGTTGGGATCTGGGAACAGAGCCTTGTTAAGCCAATGCAGATCTGAGAGCATTGAAGTCTGCTGGGTCCATGGTGATGCAGATATATTCTGTCATTACCTAGAGGTTACAGAAACAGATTGGACCCAATAAACAACTACTGGAAATAAACTGAGGCATACCTGATGAGTAGGCTCGTGAGGAGAACAGGCAGGAAGTAGGTGCAGCAGCACAGTCCGAAACTCACTCGGCAAAATCCAGGAAGACAGAATGAGGGAAGAGTGACAGATGATAAATAATCCCAGGAAAAAAAATGGAGCCAGAAAAATAACAGAATCCTGAGTCAAAGTCCCAGTAACAAAACTCAAAAATTAGCAGGCAAAAACCGTAGTCCAAAAACGTAATCCAAGTCAGGAAACAGATTCATGAACAAGAACATGAACTTCACAAAACTTACGGCTTATCTGTGTTGTGTAATTCTCCTCGGTATGTTTATATAGGGTGGCTGATAGTAAATGTGTAGCAGGTATGCTAATGCAGTGTGGCAAGAACAGACAAAATGCGGAGTGGAGCGTAAAGGCACAGGTCAGGATTTGGAAGTTCCAGGCTAGATTGTGAGACCCTACCACTTTGCCCACAGAAACACTGATGAAAAGAAAAGAAAAAAAGAAAAAACCTTTAGCACTGTCTTTGAATTCTCTGACAACTTGTCAGCCTTGGCTACATCATGTTCTAGTTTTTTAAAAAAAGGCTATTACAGTACTTTGTTTTATGTCAACCACTGTGACACCATGCAGTTATGAATGAAGGAATGCCATAAATGTATCATGCAGTGACACACACTCATGATAATATATGTTGTCTTCATTTGTCCTACAAGCCTCATAGTTCACTTGCTGACACTCACACAACACCTACACCTGTGCAAATTTTTTGTTGCATCCCATGGGATCCCAGTGCACACCTCTGGTCTCAAACAAATGCCATATGAACCTTTCTGGTAAGCTTTCTAAAAACACTCACAAATAGTCCTCCTACTTCCAAAAATGTATTCATACTTGGTAACATCTCAAATCTATAGTAAAACAAGTGGCACTTTAAATTTACACACTTCCTATGGCAACTGGTTACAGCAGAGGGGTTTAAGGGTTGCAAATTAACAAGGCTGAATACTTACTGACTTCATGAATACTGAATACTTACTTGAACACCAAACTTTTACATGTTCTATTTGTAAATCATTTTTTAAACTTATATTTGGGTGACATGGTGGTGTAGTGGTTAGCACTGTCACCTCACAGCAAGAAGGTTCTAGGTTTGAGCCCAGTGGCCGATGGGGGCCTTTCTGTGTAGAGTTTGCATGTTCTCCCTGTGTCTGTGTGGGTTTCCTCTGAGTGCTCCTGTTTCCACCATAGTCCAAAGACATGCAGGTTAGGTTAATTGGTGGCTCTAGATTGACCATAAGTGTGAATGGTAGTCTGTCTCTATGTGTCAGCCCTGTGATGATCTGGTGACTTGTCCAGGGTGTATCCCATCTCTTGCCCATAGTCAGCTGGGATAGGCTCCAGCTTGCCTGCGACCCTGCACAGGATAAGTGGTTATATATATATATATATATATATAATATTTCTTCATTTTTTCTGGCTATTTTGTTCAGACTCAGGATGTATAATGCCATTAGGTCCATTTCGAAGTTGCTACACTACAAACTGAGAAAGTTCAATGCAATAATATGCAAGGCAAGAAGGTATTTACTTCATTCTCACTACCTCTAACTAACAATAACCAACAATCTTTTCATCAATCATTCCAGTCATTTTGCCCTGCCTCAATGGTCAGGAAAACTAGCCTTTACTGGAATGCATGGCATGTAAGGATATGACCAGAATTATGAGTGTTCATTTAAAGTGCTACTTTGATGAAATTTTACCAGAATGATGAAACAGTTTGAAATTTTGCAGTTATAATGTTTAGTCTTTCAGTAAAACCTGTGTGCAATTTTTTTTCCTCAAAATTTGTATGACAACCTGCCTTAGAAAAGGCATTTTTCACAACTGCCATTTCAGCCATTGCAGTTTGTTGAACTTAGTCAATGCAGGTGACAGCATACATTCAACCAAAACACAAGTCATAGGCCATGCTAGTATGTGAAAGATGCAATTTTAAATCTTCGCGGGGCTGAAAATCATGATTTTAAAAAAACAAACAAAACCTTTTGTAATGTAAAACGGGTTCTCAACCTTTTCTGCTTTGAGGCCCACCTATTCATACTTGTAATGAGTTGGGACCCATTAAAAAAGATCCCTGATTATTTTGGCTTATCTGTTCAATTAGAATCTAATAATCTATTGTAAAGTGCATAAATGGGATGCAGCATCACTCCGTCATAGATGGGAGCCCATGAATTAAGTAAATGCAATAAAAACAAACTGTTTTTAATGGTAGGTATTGTATTTAAAAATGTATGGATGTGCCAGGAGCCAAAACATGCCTGCAGGGCATTCTCAGTCAAAATGGATTAATGATCCAAGTGGAGTCTGATCGATTAACACAATAAATTATTGCCATGTTTGTGTACAGCAAACAAGCGAGTTATTAAAATGAAGAAGTACACTCAAAAGAAGTGGATATAGAAACCACTCAATGGGATAGACCCTTACATGTTAACAAAGAAGGATTTTTTCCTATGATTTGGAAAATTATCCATCCGTTGAGTTCCCTGACATCTCAAACTACCTGGTACTGCAGACATCGTTCTACACAGACAAACAGTGAAAACCTGGAAGAGCATGGAGGTGCACAACTTTTTTGTATGTGACTGGATTAAAGATCTGGGGATCAGGACACTCCAAGATAGACGGCGGTAGACAGATCTAAGTGCAGGAAGAGGTTTTATTAGCAGGCGTGATATTTATGAAAATGAAAGCAAAACAGAAAGCAGAGTATTTAAACAGCATTATAAAATGGCTAGAAACACATGATAATGATGATACTTCACAAAGCCTCCATGAAAACAGCATTCGTAGCTGCACGTGCTGGTTGTGATCAAATCGGTATCAGGTGTTTCCCATAACAACTGGGTCCCAAGCATGCGCACAATGCGCTCTGTGAGTAAGTGCGGCTGCACGAGCTGCACCAGATTCAAGTGCGCGAAGGCGTGACAGTCAAGTGTCCACATGCTGTTTGACCACAAATTTTAGCTCACTTGTATATCGCCATGCATCGCTGCCAAAATGCCTCATTTTCATCAATAACCCATCTCAAAGCACTGCAAGCTGTAGTGTGACCGTAGCTTAATAAGGCGGATATGATGTTGGATGCAACCGAGCATGTTGATGAACCAGCCAATGACGAAATAAAAACTCTACTCAAAAACAAAACCTCAAAAATACAAAAAAGCAACAAAATATGGAATAAAAGTATTTGATGGTAACAATGTATCCTTTTTTATTTTTCAAGAATTATTATAGTCTTTTTCACAAATTGTTACTGTCATTTCTCCAGTTTGTTTACATTCTAAGCGGAAATTATTTTGTTGGACGTTTTGTATAAAGTTTTTATTTATCAAATTTGCAAAAAATAAAAATGCTCAAAATCCAGTGAATGTGGATAGAATAAAACAATTATTCCACTCAATCTCATCGTACATGGATTATAGACAACTCGGTGCTACGCGCCTTGTCGGCTGTCAGCTCATGTACAACTCGATTTCATGGAATAACTGTTAAATATGTACTACTATATTCATGGTTGCACTTGGTATGCATATATGTTGATCAGCCACAATAAAAGTACATTTACCACCAAAAAAAGCACAGTTATACAACAAATTATGAATCATAAACCCATAGAAGCAAATCTGTGATGTTTCAGTGGCTGGAGAATCATTAACCAACAATGTCTCGATAACGTATGGAGCTATAACAGCGCGATTCATAAAGGTCAAAACTATATAGGAATATATTGCTTTCACCTTTCCGTGTTATGAAAAGTGACATTGGACAGGCATGTGGTGCAGGCGTTCTGTCTTTTCATAACCATAATGTTTTATGATTGAGCTGTGATGATGGTTAATGCGAGAGACAGAGAGAGAGAGAGAGAGAGAGAGAGGGAGGAGTGGTTCCTAAATGCCAGCGCAATATAAATGCATTGAAGAGAGCGAAAGGGAAATGTCACAGTGAGACTATTTATATTAAATACTGCTGTTACAGAAATGAAATCTCTGTCACCAAAATATGAATATATAAGGGAGCATGAAAGGTCAGAAGCCTTGAGATTCCTGGCACATTTTATTTTATTTTTTTGTAATTTTTCAGTCTTTTTAAACATTTTTGCAAGTTAATTTCAGTTAATTTTTCGAACCTTGGATTTTTTTTTTTTCCAAATCTATTTCATTGCATTTCTAAACAGACAATCACTAAAGCTTGGTGACTTTGAAAATAAATAAATACATTTTTTTTTTTTACTGTTTCCCTGCTTCAGGCATGTAAAAAGCTTTTTTTGGACGAAAAAAATCATTTCACGGTCAGTTAGGCGAGTCTACATCTGGTACAAAAACAGATCCTTGACACAATTACAGGTTTATTCACACAGAACTAGGAAGGGATTAAATCTAATTCTCAAACATTTATTCCTCCTCATCAGGCTGCATTTCTGATCGTGCTTTGACCGTCTCTCTCTCTCTCTCTCTCTCCTGTCATGTCAGCCATTTTTCTCCTGAAACATTCACAACTAATGCAATTTGATCCTCGTTCTTCCCACTAGGTTGCTCAGACAAAAGCCTGCGAACTCACATTGATTTGAAACATGCCTGACTTGTACACGGGGTTTTATTGGATTAGAAAGGTGATACACACTCAAGATGTGTTCCTTACGGTTTTCACTACCTATGCTGCACGTTATTCTTTTAATCTAATCGGCTTTTCAATGACAGCTTGCCAAAGTAACCAAAATTACATCACTGCACCATCAATCGTCTTGACACTATGACACATTACAGCTCCTGATAGAGCTTAATGTATTTTAAGTAAGGAATAAAACATGACTGGGTATGCTGTCAGAGGAAAATAATCAACTTTGGGAGTGGGATGGCCCGTTTTCCAATAACAGCCCATCTGAAAGTGTTTTATTCCTCTTACAGGACAGCAGTCTGCAACGAGAACATTTTTATTTGGACTTTTTATCCATTTAACAGTTATTCCACGAATTCGAGTCGGCTCATCGGCTATGATCCATGTACGACGAGATTGAGTGGAATAACTTTTATTCGATCCACATTCACTGGATTTTGAGAAACAGAGCATCATACATGTCAACCTATACGGAATGTCTATATTTTATACGGATTTGATTCAATAAACGTAGTATACGGGCGTATAAATAAAAGTTATACGGATTCTTTAAAAAACTTCAATATTTATTTAGAGCTATAATCAATTCCCACGATGATAAAAGAGCGCATAACATTTACAAACGTACTGTACACCACAGACAGCCAGTAAAGAGTCTTATGA
>JAOBAL010000008.1:34997394-35007689 GCA_025212315.1 Batrachocephalus mino | reverse complement strand
GAGGGCAGGAGTGGGCCCTGGAGGGAAGGCTGGGGAGGGCAGGAGTGGGCCCTGGAGGGAAGGCTGGGGAGGGCAGGCAGGAGCGGGATCTGGAGGCATGGCAGGAGTGGGACAAGAACAGGGTAGCAGCTTTGTGGGCATCAGAACAGGAACAGAAGCTTACAGTGCTTGGTTTAGCAGGAGAAAAAGCTAATGAGCTTTTGCATAGTGGATGCTTGAGTGAGTGTTTACTTTTTAGCCAGGCTTATCTACCCACACTGATTCCTGCTTTGTTCAGAACGATATACCTTCCCTGAGCTGAGCAGTCACTGATTTTGCTCTGAATAAATTAGCTCGCTATGTTAAGCTAAGCAGTGGGAGAAAGATTGATAAACGCAAATTTCATCACTTCAGGTCTTAATTGTTACCAAAACAAATGCCACTGAAGGCTTGAGTAAAGAAAGAGTCTCAAGAAAACTGTCCCTCTGTGTTTGCAGGCAGATTGAAGGTAAGGTGGTGGAGATCTCGCGGCTGCAGGAGATTTTTGCTGAGAAAGTTCTGCAGCAGGTGTGTGGGTGTGTGGGTGCATGAGCTGAATTAAGAGGCTTAATTCTTAACTAGAATTAAAATGTCTTGTGTGTGATGTAGGAGACAGAAATTGATAATATTCATCAGCTGGTTGTTGGAGCCACAGAAAATGTTAAAGAAGGCAATGAAGACATTCGAGAGGTGAGCAACACACATCCAGCATGTTAACATACAGACACAGCAGTTTTCTTCACACTGGTTTTACTCGGTTTTACTGACGATGGTCTCAATCTGGCCTTTTTCGGCGAACCGGGAGAGTGCTGGAAACTTGTCCACCCAGTATGCATGAAGTCCACAGGTGATGAATTAGAGCGAGAGAGAGAGGGGGGAATTGGTGTGTTTTTTTGGAATGATCCTAACCAGTAAATCTAGCATACTTCGTTATCTTGGATTTGTTAAACAAACACCCTGCCTATAAAGCAAGTATTTATTTATTTTTACATCTGCCACTCAAAACTGTTTGGGATTCATTCTCATGATCATATTTGTGAGAAGAAAGATTATATGTACGTGACATAAAAATCTAAATCTATCTATGTTAAGTAGACCCGACAGTATGGTACTTTCCCACACAGTTACACACACACACACACACACGTACATACAGAGAGATCTATCTATTGATGACAGAATGCAAACCCCATAATTTTTAACCAGGTTTCAGGATCCCATTTTAAAAACTTTCTACGCTCGTTAGACTTTCATAAACTTAAAAACCCAATAACACATGTGAAAGCATTGTCTATTCTGAAGTATTATGCATTAAAGTGAAAAGTTTCTCCTTCGTCCTTCAGGCAATTAAGAATAACGCAGGTTTCCGTGTCTGGATCCTCTTTTTCCTGGTCATGTGCTCCTTCTCTCTGCTCTTCCTGGACTGGTATGACAGCTAATACCTGAAAAGACATCATCTCACAACAGGATGTGAGGTTGCATGGGACGGTAACACCACGAAGATGCTGAATCAGACGCCACGTGTTGAGAGTTGGAATACACAAGCGTTTGTATGTGTGTGGCGGGGGGGCATTGTGAACACTCGGACTTTTATACAAGTCCATATACATATATCTAATATAATTTTATGACACGCACAGTCAACGGCCACTTTAAGAGGAACTTGTTGATTCTAAGATTCCTGTTCTCGGCTGGCAGGAGTGGAACCCAGTGTGGTTTTCTGTTGCATGCTGAGATGCTTTTCTGCTCACCGTGGTTGTGATGAGTTGCTGTATCCTTCCTGGCAAAAAAAAAAAGCTCAAACCAATCTGGCCCTTTTCCTCTGACCTCACTTATCAACAAGGCGTTCGTTTCCATCCACAGAACTGTCACGCACTCAGTCGATGGTTTTTTGCGCCATTCTGTCTGTGGAGTCTGTTGTGCGTGAAAACCCCAGGGGATCAGCGGTTTCTGAGAGACTCAAATCAACACCCATGCTACAGTGAAAGAAAGCAAGTCACACTCTGAGATCGCAATTTTTCACGTTCTAATGTTTGAAAGTTAACTGAAGCTCATGATTTGATGAATTGTGCTGCTGTCAAGGGATTGGCTGATTAGAGAACTGCGTAAAACAGCAGGTGGATGGGTGTACCTAATAAAGTGGCTGGCGAGTGTAGGTGTGTCACTTAAATAAATAATGTTATTAAATTAGAAGGGCATTCAGTAGAGTGCAGACCTCTGCCAAGCCACATATTTGGATTTGCATCAAAATATAATCAATTGTTCCTCAGCCTATGACTCACCTTTCCTCAAAACTTCATCAAAATCTGTTCACTACTTTTTGAGTTATGGTGGCAACAAACAAACAAACAAACAAACAGAAGTGAAAACACAACCTCCTGTAACAAAGTTGGCAGAGGTAAATATACTGGGTCTCATTTAAAAAAGGAAATGAAGGTCATCAAATCCTTTTAGCTGCATATCTCAGCTAAAAAAACAGACTTATTCTCAAATTCTATTATAATAATAAGAAGAACGAGAATAGTTCATTGCAGTAAGCCCTGACTTTTCAGACACTGTAGCCATATAGCCATTTACTACCATTAATTACTTCCATGCATTGAGATACTTTGTAAGAAATGCGTCAGAGGCATGGCTGCAGATCTGAGCTTGGTTTCTCTGAGGGCATTTACCGCTTTGGCTTGCACTTCTTCTCTGGTTCAGGTTTGGGACGAGACTGACAAGAGATCAGTGCCGTACCCAGGTCACCAGCCATCCCAGCTCCTCTGTCCAGCAGAGGAGGCCTTTAATGTCATCCAGGCCATCGAGGTAAAGGAGGTGAGAAATTCTCCAGCAGACTTTTCTCACGAACCTGGATGACCTAGACCGTCTTTCCTGGACCGTAACCTCAGCTCGAGTGGGTGGCCGAGCTGTAGAGAGGCCTACAGGTGTGGTACAGATGCCAGTGGAACGTGTCAGGTTTGAGCTGGGATAGCTGGGAGTTGGGGCAGCAGCTCCCTCCTCTCAGCGAGACGCTCACATCTGCTTCCCCATTCTCTGGCAGTAATTACCCATCACACACACAGAGCAGATGATGCACTCCACACCATTCGCCACCCAGCCAGGACTATTTAAGCAAACAGCTGAGAAGATTTCAATTAGGAAGCCACTGTAATGATTTTTAGAAATGACTTGAAGGTATCAGTGGTGATTTTTTTTTTTGGTGTGTGAATAAATTATAATAATAATAATAATAATAATAATAATATATATTTAAAAAAAAACAACGGTGGTTAAAAGAAAAAAAATGTTCAATGATTGCTGAATAAAGTGCTTAGGAAAAAAGTCATTTAAGTGTTGCTCTGAACACTTCAGGACTTTACAATTACAGTGACCTGTGCTATCAGATGGAAAGAGGAAGATAAAAAGCCAGGAACCTAGTAATGGAAATGTGTTTGGAGAGGTGCGGACTCTAATAACTAATTTTGCCTAATAAACTATAACTGATTTAATCTCCACCTTATCAGGCCAAGATTTCACCACTTTCCTTTTTAATTGGCTATTTTGTAATCCTGATTCCCAGCAGAGACGATGGTCTGGCTCTGCCTCCGGAGGGCTCGCATGAAAATCAGTTTGAAACGGTGTGTCAGTCTCATTCTGAAGTGGCCATCTGGCCAGCGTACAGGAGCGCTGAACCCCGGGGTCTCACCCAGGCAATCAGCAGCAGCTTTACAAAATGTGTTAATGCAAATTTATTAGAGATTTCCTATCGGTTGTCCTAATCTGCTTTATTATTCTCCTCAGAGCCAGCCTGCGTTAAGGACCAAATGGAAAGCAGTCTGGCACAATCCAAGAAACTTTCACATATTGCATATATACATATGGAGCCATGCAAACACCCTGACACATATAGATGCATGCGTGTACACAAAGACACTCAGGGATCATATCAGGGTTGCATGAATGTCACAGGCTTTGCTTCTAACTTGTGAGCTAATATCGACAGGAATGAATAAAACATTAAAAGTAACAATAAGCTTGATCTGCTCAGTGCATTTACATATGCTTGTGCAATAAAGTTGATTTACATCCCTGACCTTGGCTTTTCTCTCCTATTAAAAATGATGATCCTTTTATATACATAAGTTACACACACACACACACACACTCGTACATATACCCAGAACTGTCAAATAATACACAAACGGAACAGCAATAACTAATTCATGAAAGAGCACTGCATATTTTGCTCTCCTGCACCAGGCATCTGAGACAATCCAAAGAGAAATAATGGCTGGTTTGAATTCAAGCTGAACATATTATACACTTTAATGCTTATTGGAATACTGAATGCATCAACAACATTTATGATAATAATAGCTACCCTCTGAACAGGCAAAAAAAAAAAAAAAACTGTTTGCGTTGTCTGTTGTCATTATGATAAGTGCAAGCACAAAATTGTATAATTCGTTCAATTTCAGCTTCTATTTGGGCTGGACTGTAATACTATCAGTCGCACTTAATTCTGAGTGTAATTAAACATATGCACCGGGCAGCAGTATTCTCAAAGTTACATTATCATATCTACATAAGACAGGAAAAGGGATTTGTGAAAGTATGGGCGCATGGACAGAAGTTCTCTGCCAGCCATTGATTCCATTTAAACTTGAAATGTTCCTTAACAAAAGCAGTGGAATAGTGGATAACGAAATGGAGAAAATACATTCCCATTATTTTTAATTGGACAAGCACTTTTACTTGACACTGTGGAGAGAGCTTTCAAGAGATAAGTTAAGTGAGCTGTTCCACAGAGACAAAGGGGGGGAAATAACTGTTTCTTATTCTGTTCAAAAAGCTTGGACTTTATTGCTTTTCTGGATGATAGGGCAGAATCACTGTAAACAATTGCCCCTTATCCAGAGTGGGCACAGAACTTGTTCATTTGCACTTTAGCGTGCCTGTGTGTATCTGCGCATAAAGGAGTCTATTAGGCAGTGAAGTTATTACAGGCAGCAGTCAGTCAGTCTCCCTGTTGCTACGATAAGGGTTGAATAAGATTAAATTATCCTTATCACTCAGCTGACCCTAGAAACAATAAGAGACTGGAGGCCACTAGATTGTGTGTTGAGACCGCCAATGTGACATTTATCAATGTGAGAGACAATTTTTAAACACCATACAGTAACAATCTGGCAATCATCACCAGGGTAACATCAGAGCAAATGTGTTCATTCGGTATAGGTAGAGAATAATGGGAAAAGCCCCTGCATTATTGCCAGCTCTTCCTGGAAGCTATAGAGCTCGTCATTAATCCCAACTGTCTGTAAAATTGAAGCAATAAAAACCCCACTCGCCATACATCAAATATCTCAGCCAGTGATGCTCCAGAAAATATAAATCTGGAGACAAATAAAGAGATTTATCAGGAGATTGTTTCAGTTAAGATTTCTGGCCACCTCACATTCTTTTTGTTGTAAAAGAGAGAGCGAGAGAGAGAGAGAGAGAGAGAGAGAGAGAGAGACATTACACCCATGGCAGTGCGTGACCTCATTTGCTGAGGAGAAGAAATTTAATTAACAAGGCAAACATTGTCTGTCCCAGTGCCTCTGCTGAGACTCCAGCAGACACCAACTACCTTTTAATACCCGTCCAAAACCTCGTCATTACAGCCCGACAGGCAACCTTCAAAAAAACTTCACTTAGTAAATATTAAATCTCTGGAATCTGAGGGTTTAAAACTTTCAAGAAGATTTTGATTTAGTGTGTGTGTGTGTGTGTGTGTGTGTGTGTGTGTGTGTGTGTGTGTGTGTGTGTGTGTGTGTGTGTTTCTTGCTTTTTAAGAAAATAACCACACTTCAGTAATTACTCCAGACCTTCACAGCAGTGTTTCTTTTCTTTTTCCTTTTTTCTTTCTTTTCTTGGGCATGTGTGTGTGTGTGTGTGTGTGTGTGTGTGTGTGTGTGTGTGTGTCAGGGGGTGGGTTGCACAGATGCCAGCTGAGTTGACAATATGCTCCTGGTCCTATGCCATATAAAGATGGGGCGGAGCCCCTCGGTCTCTGTGCATCATAAAGCCTTTCAAATCCCAATGCATGCCAGTCCGAATGCTCTGATGGAAAGGGAGGGCTCTGATGTGCCAATGTGCCAATACACAGCATGATGGGAATGAAAAGTGTGTGTGTGTGCGAGAGAGAGAGAGAGAGAGAGAGAGAGAGAAGGCTGATAAAATTTAAAAGAGTGGCTGTCATTCATAAAGAGGGACCCCTGTTTCAGGACAGTGCCTGGTGATGGGAGGTGGTTACTGAGGGTAAGAGGCTGATTAGAATGCCACTTATTGGCTGAGCTCACATGGACAGAATGAGGACAAAACCGAGCTCAGTGGGCAGCAGAAGTTTGGGCCAGGCTCACTAACCACTGCTGTGACCCAATAAACACGACCATCACTCTTCCTGAGCTCCTCAGAGGCTGCAGCCTTCAGGCCCAGCTCCACCACATTCGACCCTTGTACAGTACACAGCAGTAAGTACTGCTGAACACAAATCATTTTAGAAAACACGGACTGCAATGCAACATAGGGAGGAAGTTTAGACTAGAGCAGGAGCATAGAGGATGCAGGAAATTTCTCAACCCACCTGAACCAAACTGACGGAGTTATTTTGTACTGCTTCTGCTTTCATTCCTGTGTGTCAAGGTGCTCTAAGGTCAGCAGTAAGACAGGGATTCCCTTCACGTGAAGCATGAACAGACCATTTAACCTCTGCTACGTCTTCATGGGCTTGGAAATGCCTTATGTGTTTGGTAAATGTTTTCCATGATGCATTTTTTTCCCTCAGCCATTATTGCAAGAGCAATGCTTGAACAAGCCAGGCAATAATAGAGCCAGTGCTCCATTACCCCAGCATCCATTCATGCTAATGATGTGCACCATTACTCTTCTCCTGCTTTAACTCCTTTGCCATTTTACTGACTTATGGCACTTATACATAACAGGAAAAATCACACCGGATGTAGGGGGGAGTTCAGGAAAAACAGAACATGAGCAGTGAAGCCTAGTACCAAATACCACAGCAAAACACCACTCAAACATTACCATGTTTCTCCCCTTCCTTCTTCTGGTTTATCCAGTGTAAGCGCATGTAATTGGGTCTGTGACAATATCAAACTCACAGCTGAAGTGAGGTGGCATCAAAAGCAGGAAGCACAGCAAAACAATTTTAAGCCTAATTTGGTATGAGACATGACTGTCCCAGTGGCGGCGCACAACACAGTCAATTACGTTATGGATTAAGTGCGCACAATCAAAAAGATAGAACAAGATAATGTGCTGAGATACATTCACAACACAAGCAATTAATTGAAGAAGCGTGACACTGAGCTGCTCGAGATGAAGGAGGAGCGAAGGTTTTGGCACTTCATCATTATTAACGACAAAGACGCCCGAGAATCTCCAGGAGGCCGAGCTGTGGCAGCATGGAGAAGAGGGAAAAAAGGGGGCGGGGGTAGGCAGCCGTATGGTTCAGGAAAGGCAGACGGAGCTGTCAGACAGGCCGTCCGGATTCCGTGGCTGCTGTCTATTACTCATGTGACCATTGAACTCGCCAGGCGGAAAACGACTGGGGTTCACGAGGTGATTAATGAGCTCTCGACTGCCACCCGTCAAAATATGATGCCGATTATTAAGCCTGGACCTCTCACAGGACAGGGCCCTGGAACAAGCTTTCATCGAAAATCAATTTGATATTTCCCTCAAAACGGGAATCGCTGCGTCTTTATTCATTAACGTGTTTCAGCCTGACACTGTGTTTAAAGTATGTGCCTTGCTTCAGTCCCGTAGGTTTAAGAATTAGAGATACGGAAGCTTCTGGATGTACACATTGAGCACGTCACGAGTGAATATGGTCAAACTGGAAGAGATAGAGGAGATTTACATTGGTCCACTGAGAGAATGTCCAGCATAGGGGACACATTACGAACTGCAGCACATCGGGGTGGACGTACACAGAAGGTTCTACCTGAAAGAAAAAGTAACGATACATTAAATGAATTAGTTTTCCAATAGGCTCGCAATAAAACCCAACGATCCGGCAGTCACCTTGTGCTAATATTAGAAAGAGGAAGAGAAAGAGAATGGCAGCTGCAAAGCCATCATTCACAGGCTAGAGGAATAACGAGTTCTCCTCGTCCTCTTTCGGCTCCTCTGCATCCGCCACATTAGAAGCAAAGCAAGGCTATGCAGAAGCCATCAGGTTAGACCACAGGAGACTCTGAAGGAGATGAAGCCACACATTTGATCTGTGTATCATGGTTAGAGGAACAGATGTGACAGAACGCTGGGTTCTTGATAAACAGGCTATCTAGGGCACACACCATCTAAGACGCCTCTCTAGGGGCAGTTGGGAAAACCCAAGGCATTACAAAGAAACCCAAAGCAAATTATCCTGACAGGGATGAAACAATAGCAAATTGGACAAATGATATAATGTGAGGCCTGTGGTCCCCAGCAGAGTGCAGCAACGTGGCTGTGCTTGTGGGGAATTGGAAATAAGAACAGGCTTTGATGCTAAAGGTCAGCCAAGACAGTAGGTCTCAGCATGGCCGCTTCATTGAAAGATCCCAAATAACCGCCAACACCCCAGCCCTCCCCCCAAGAAACAATCTCTCACTCAGCACGCCCATTGTAATGACGTTGTTAATAATGCATTGTATATAAAAGGAGCCCAGTTTTTATTTCTCAAGAGAGTGCCTCATGGGCTGCCAGCTCGTAATGGGGAGATTTGAGGAACAATTTTTAGAGATGTCACTGACAACCTCACAGACATATTTTCTTGGGACTCAATAAATCAAAGTGGTGGTATTTCACTGTCATAAAGCTTGCGTCTCTCTATGATAAATAGCCCCAGTATTGTACAACTGCAGCAAATGAGGCCCACATCAGGGAGGAAGAGCAGGATTACTATTACGAGTGCTGGGAGGCCAAGCGTCAGCTTTTATGACCCGCCCGCGCCACTAAATACATTCTGACAAATTCCCATTAAGAGCGTATTCATTATTTTGTCTGCTTGTGAGAGGAGTGCACAGGGTGTCAGAGCAATTTTGAAATGACGCTAATTTGAATTCAGCACACCAACGAGACAAAATGGAAGTCGCAATGTTCTCTTCCCCCGGGAGGACAAATCTACCTCTTCTTTTTCGGAACGTTTGATTTGATGCTTTGATTTCACTTTGACAAATCAATTATGAGTCAGTTCAAAGAGCCTGAAAAATGCTTGCTGGATTTCACAGGCCAGAGGCCACTGCTGATGGAGTTCAGCTGAAAACTTTCCCATGGTAAAGGAGAAGAGGCCTGTGTTAGTAATCTAAGCCAGTACAGGTCTGTGTCCTCCAATACACCAAGCTGTGACCAGTCCCACTCATTAATCACCTACGGTTGACACTGGAAACATCCTGGTCCTCTCAGATGGACTAACTAACTCGAACCATCACAGGATAGGGTGGCCCAGGCAGCTGGAAAACTCTCCAAGAGAAGTGCGAGAGCAATGGTATTGTGTTGTCTTTGTTTACATAGGCTCTCATCAGCACAGTGAGTGGCCTGCATGAGAAGGACAGCTGGCCATTTGGACTGGGCTCCCCACATCCCCCTAAGCAGCAGGGAGCCTGCAGCACAGGCCAAAACAGGGCGATCGAAGGGTTGAGGGGTGGGGTAGGGGGGGTGTCTGCTGATCACATGTCCCTGCCTTGGCTGTGTCTCATTGCTCCCTCATTCGGACATGCCAGCACTTCAAGCACATGGCAGGGTAACACAACAGCAGTGCCATACAGATATTTAACTTTTTATGCTCTCAGACAAGCTCCATGCTCATTTCTTGCTTTTAGCGTGGGGATGCACTGGAGCCTCAGCGGCAGCAGGCATGGCAGAGGGCTGCAGTGTGCAGGAGGAGGGAGGAGGGGGCATCTGGTTGGTTAACGTTTTCTGTGCAGAAAAGGAGCAGTGAGGTGGAAAGTGGTCTACTGCTCCTTCAACACAACAAAGTCCTAAATTATAGCGGATTAACCTCCTCTCCTTTCTTCCCGGTCACAGATGTAATAAAGAAAAGAAACAAGAAAGAAAGGGGGAAAAATGCTAGTTCAGCAGTGTGAATTAAAATTTATGGCTTTATTAGTATTTGAGTAATTTCATAACATTGTATCATACTGTTGTAGGAAAATAATCAGTCATAGGTTGGTCTCATCTCATCTCATTATCTGTAGCCGCTTTATCCTGTTCTACAGGGTCGCAGGCAAGCTGGAGCCTATCCCAGC
>JAOBAL010000008.1:33372025-33382059 GCA_025212315.1 Batrachocephalus mino | reverse complement strand
ATATACTTGGTGTAAATTTATATCGGTACAGTACTGGTACTTCATGATCTGGTATTTTGGACCTGTACCGAATCGATGTTCACGGTACAGTACCGGTACGCAGCCCTAACATGGAACCTGTCAGTTGTACAGTCGTGGCCAAAAGTTTTGAGACTGACACAAATTTTGGTTTTCACAAAGTTTGCTGCTTCAGTGCTTTTTAGATCTTTTTGTCAGAGGTTTCTATGGTATACTGAAGTACAATTATAAGTGTTTCAAAGGTTTTTCTTGACAAATGCATCAAGTTTATGCAAAGAGTCAGTATTTACAGTGCTGACCCTTCTTTTTCAAGACTCCTGCAATTCACCCTGGCATGCTGGATATCAGGTTCTGGCCCAAATCCTGACTGATAGCAACCCATTCTTGCATAATCAGTGCTTGGAGTTTCACAATTTTTGTTTGTCCACCTGCTTTTTGAGGATTGACCACAAGTTCTCGATGGGATTAAGAGCTGGGGAGTTTCCTGCCCATGGACCCAAAATTTCACGGTTTTGTTCCCCGAGCCACTTGGTTTTCACTTTTGCCTTGTGACATGGTGCTCCATCATGCTGGAAAAAGCATTGTTCATTGCTTCTGGGTCGTTGGGAGAAGTTGCTCTTGGAGGATGTTTCGATACCATTCTTTATTCATGGCAGTGTTCTTAGGCCAAATTGTGAGTGAGCCCAGTCCCTTGGATGAGAAGTGAGCCCACACATGAATAGTCTCGGGATGCTTTACTGTTGGCATGACACAGGACTCATGGTAGTGCTAATTGTTTTCTTCTCCAAACAGTCTGAAGGGGGCTTCATCAGAGAAAATAATTTTACCCCAGTCTTCTGCAGTCCAATCCCTGTACTTCCTACAGAATGTCAGTCTGTCCTTGATGTTTTTCATGGAGAGAAGTGGCTTCTTTGCTGCCCTTCTTGACACCAGGCCATTCTCCAAAAGTCTTCGCCAAACTGTACACTCATACCTGCCTGCTGCCATTCCTGAGCAAGCTCTGCACTGGTGGTGACCCGATCCCGTAGCTGAATCCTCTTTAGGAGACAGTCCTGGCACTTGCTGGACTTTCTTGGGTGCCCTGAAGCCTTCTTCACAGCAATTGAACCTCTCTCCTTGAAGTTCTTGATGATCCAATAAATGGTTGATTTAGGTGCAATCTTACTAGCAGCAATATCCTTGCCTGTGAAGCCCTTTTGATGCAAAGCAATGATGACTGCACGTTTCCTTGGAGGTAACCATGGTTAACAGAAGAAGACAATGATTTCAAGCACCACCTCCATTTTAAAGCGACCAGTCTGCTCTATCAGCATGACAAAGTGATATCAGCTGCCTTGTCCTCCTTAAAATTTTCTCCTGAGCTAACAATAAGATCACTGAAATGATGTTAGCAGGTCATTTTGTGGCAGGGCTAAAATGCAGTGGAAATGGGGGTTTTGTGATTAAGTTAATTTTCATGGCAAGGAAGGACTTTGCATTTAATTGCAAATCATCTGATCACTCTTCGTAACAGTCTAGAGTCAATGCAAATTGCCACCATAAAAACTGAAGCAGCAAACTTTGTGAAAACCAAAATTTGTGTCAGTCTCAAAAACTTTTGGCCACGACTGTAGTGTTTTGTAACACAGTATGGCATCACTCAGCCTCAGGGCTTTGGCAGACTTTGCCATTTTGTCTACATCCATCAAAGTGTTGTCACTGTGATACTCAGCATGCAATCAACGAGGATTCAACCGCAAGCAACCAGGGATTTGCAAAGACGGCGTTTCTGTCAAAGCCGTGGTTAATGAGAAAAAGTTCAAATCTTCACTTCCCTAAAAAAAATGTGCAACTTTACAGAAAGTGGTTATGACTATTTGCCAGCGTGCAGCAGACCTCCAGACCTGAAGGTCACATGAGATCAACATGAGATTCTAAAGGAAGTGATCTGACTTTCGAGAGCTTGGAATTATAAGATTATATCTGACAGCTCCAATAAGGCAACAGCAGATACAGTTTTATACATTTCAATAATATATATACCCACAAGACGCCATTTAAACAGCATATTTATACCATGAACTCAAAAATATAGATGTGTAATTCCAAACTCTCAATGTAGCGTCCATACATCCTCAAGTTGGTCCCATCATATTCTAAGATGGGATTTTGGTTTGTAACAGTATTGTTTTTTAATGTATCCAGGTACACATGTACTTTAACTACTTGGATTGGTTTAATTTGATTGTTCGGTCTGGTGAAACATGCACAGCTGGATATCAGTTTGCGGTAAATAAGAAAAAGATGCTTAGTAGAATTATAGCCTGTAGTTTCATCAGATATTTAGCTTTCTAGCATTAACTTCCTGTGCCTGTAATAATAATAATAATAATAATAATAATAATAATAAATTGTTGCTTTACAACTACCCAAAAAAAAAACTCCACCAAAAGAGGTCAGGATGTAACTCTAGTGGCGTAGCTGGCCACAGTCCCACCAAAAGGTGCACGAAGGTCAGTCCCACACCGCCTGCACAGCCACCATGACGCCACCAGGCAGCAGCGCTCGGAACACTGCACCATGGATCTAGAAAGTGAGCACAGAAGCACTGCCACACAGAGCACTGGGCAACTCCGATGTTAAAGAGAACAACGAGCTCACTGCAGTCCACAGCAAACAAAACACGCAGACCGAGGCCTGAGGAAACTGACACCCAAAACTGGGTCTGGAGCTACGCCACAACTGGCGGACAAAGCATTCAAACAAAGAACAAACATCAAACCATACAAACACAGAAAGATAAACAGAAGGGGGAAAATAAAAATAAATGAAAACGCTTAGGTGAGAAGCAACAGTCAAAACGCGCACAGCATACTCTCAACCAGAAATGTAATTTATGTTCATTCATTCATTCATTTACTAGACTCCTGATCTGTCAGTGTCTAAGGTGAGCAAGAGCCAATCCGAGAGGTGGGATACACCTCGAACAGGTCGCCAATCTATCGCAGGGCTAACACAGCCGCTACGTCCACATTAATATATTTTAGTTTTAAAAGGCATCGCTTTTTCTACGTTTACGCCTGGCATCCACACTACTCTGGAGTTTTCAAGCCCCAAAAACGAAGACTTTTGGAAATACTGCTTGACCCTGTTTTAATCTGAAAACTCCAGAGTAGTACTTTTAGTGTTGACAGGCAAAAAAACAGGAAATGTTTAGAAACGATGACACAGACTCCCATGTTTGCGTCATTCCTTGATTCGTAATGCTCCTATCATGTGATCCTGTTCCGGAAAAAAACAAATGGCATCAGCTGTTTATACCAGCACGCGCAGGCCCAGTGTACATGAATGGTCATGTGATATGCGTTTTCAGGTGTGTTAGGAGAGATGGAGATTATTTCTGATACGGAGCTAAAACACTCGTCTGGGTGGAGATCGTTTTCGTTTTAAAAATAAAATGTATTCATGTGGATGAAGCCAAAGAGACAGACATCCATTCACACTCACATTCACACCTATGGACAATTTATTGTAGCTCGTTGACCAAATCATCATGTCTTTGGACTGTGGGAGGAAACCGGAGCACCTGGAGGAAACCCACGCAGGCACAAGGAGAACATGGAAACTCCAGACAGAAAGATCCCAGTCAACCAGGAAGTTCGAACTCCGAACCTTCTTTCTCTGACGCAACAGTAATTTCTAGTTTTCTATAAATGAATCATACATCTAGCGAAAAAATTCAAACATCCGACTCTCAAAGATCCGTCACAATGTACTCCTACTGTACGTACATAAAGTGTCACAAAGTTACTGCCAGTAGCTAAACTAATGCATAAATGATTTGTAGGCATGTTTACAACAGCTGTATTGAGGGGCCGTTTTTTATTTAGAAAATATGATAGACCCGAACTAAACCTTTCTATACATAATCCAAGTCACTGTCTTTCTTTAAACTTTGTTGAACTTTGTTTAAAGATTCAGTTGTACAGTTAAATTCACCACTAATGTATCCCGCCCAGCTTCCTGTCTGTACAGTAAAAGGCATGTGTTGGGCCAAAAAGACGAGTGTTCAATCCCAAATACAACACAGAGCACAGAGTTCCTCGACTCAAATCCCTGCACTGGAATCTGGAATCCTAAAAACAACACAAAACAAACAAAAAACTGCCAAAAGACCTCTATCGACTTCTCTTAATTACTATTGCAGCACCATCCACAAAGGCAAATTCTTCCTTTCAGCAAAACTGACACCTTTCTTCTGCGCCATACCAAGAATAACATCTTGAAAATTCAAGTCCCAAAAGGAGGACTCTATTTCTTTCCTTTTAAATCTATATCAACAACAGCGTGGCTCAGATATGCCTGGTGTAGCCGCATGGGACAGTGATTAGAGCACGATGCCAGCTTGTGTCTGGGAAGAGAAGACATGCTTATAAATACTACTGGGATATCTGCTTCATTGAACATGAGACAGGATGTGCCCCCACCCCGTTCCTGGTGTCGCCACGGGTTCATGGGGGCAGGGAGCGATATTATTTATGAAGCTTTTTTTGCTTGCCATCCACATGTATCAGGGGTCTGTGGAATAACCCGAAGCAGACACACTGTAAAGCACATAAACCAGGAGCCGGCTACAGGAAATGAATGCGGTACAGAACCCCCCTGGTGTCTTCTTGGTAAAGTAAGCAGTTCAGGTTTAAGGTCTGATTGATGACACGGTTTAAACACTCTTAATGAGAAACTAGTACATGGCACTGCCAGTTGCAGCATCTTCTTCCAGGCGACACACACCACTCACTAGATCCACACACCCCCTCCGAATGCCAAACCCACTCATTCATAACCTTTCACCCACTTCCGCCAGGCGCTATCTGGGAAAGGACGCATCCCGTGTCCTTTCTGACTGCCTCTGCTGACACAACCATAGTGAAAGGAAAGAAGGAGAGATGGAAGAACAGAGAAGAAACTGAGAGCGAGAGAGAGAGAGAGGGCTGCTTTATCACAGTGTAGAGGTCAGTTCCAGGGCTTCCAATCACTCTCCGAGTCATGGCACTGTCCCAAAAATAGCTCCAAGAACCACCAAAACCTCACCTTACCACAAGTGGAGCTCCTAGTGTTTCTGAAAACCCTCAGCAAAACAAGTCTCCTCTGATTGTTTGAAATGGCATCCGTCGAGGTTGACTTTTAGACCGTTGTTTTGGAAATGCTTCACTGAAACACTACTACGGCTCCGTCCCTCCATTTTGTTGCCATTGTAAAAAGCCCACACCAGACACTGTGTGATATGCTCTGTGAAAGAGTCTTTGTCGTTCTTTTTGTTGGGTTTTTTCCCCTTCTTTTAGTGAAAGGGGAATTTCCCTCTCTGCAGCAGAAAGCAAAAGATGTCCGCTGTGCCTAATGACCACTGACCCGACTTCTTTCAAAAAGTCGTGGTTATAATTTGCAGTGCAATTAGTGGCTGCAGTGTAAGCAGATTAGCAGCAAAATGGAGCAGCTGCTCTTAGTTTCCCTGACCCTGAATAACCATAGCTCAAATCAACGACTCCCTACCCATGAACAAACCGCCTACATGGAAGGCCCCGCATCTCTGGCCCCAAAGCGAAGGAAATCTCAAATTTATCACACAGGAAGATGGGTCTGAAATACGTAGCTCCCAGTGGTCACCCATTGGGCCACTTCCTGCATCCTCCCCCATCAGCCTCTTGTGAGCTGAAGAAGAATGCAGTTTTCTCTAAACTGGGGACGACATAGTTGTGGTCGAAAAACTGCATGGTCACCCACTTGACAAGTTCCAGTTACATTCAGCACAAGTTCGTTGTAGGGCAAATAAAGTTATGACATAAGGGGTAAAGCAATACGACAGTTATTTCCATGCCTTCTGTCATTTCTGAAAAGAACGTTTTTCTAAAGAGAAATCCACATTCCACAATTGCGACCCCGTTTCTCCAAAAGTACTGCTGCCTGAAAATAGAGGTTATCCATTGTCCTCTCATTCCAAAACAAGACATTCCTTGGCCCAGCAGAATGCCATAAATGTTTTCTCAGGCTTGTAGTAAACAGAGGAAACATAGCTCTACTTTTCTTCCACCCTTTGCATGGAGATCAAGACTTGTGTGGTATTTCTTGCGGACTATCTGGCAGGCAGAAAAGTGTTCGAAGCTAAACTGAGGTTAGATCTAATCAATGAGCAGACAGAAGTTGCTCTTTAGAAGGGTCCTATAAAAGAACTTCTTCTAGAGACAGAGAAAGGCCTCGTCCAGGCTGCAGATAGGTGACTTCTGATAAGGACGCATTTCCCAGCATGACACAATAGATATTTTAAGCCTTTATGCACTAAAACATTGATGATGCACGCTGAACCAGCAGGTCTGGATAATGTGCTGGAATGTTGTTTAGAATAAGGGAGAACATTTTTGCTGGTGTAAAATAGCTAGCTGTACAGTGTCAAAGGAAACAGAAGGATAAAATCAGGCATCCCAGGTGGCTTTGGCAGACAACAAGAGAGAAAGAGCGAGAAAGCGCGAGAAAGGCTGGACCTCTGCCTCTGCAATGCTACTGAACTGAAGATAATGCTATCTACTAAACAGCCAACATGGTACAGACAGAATGTGGGTTTTACACACACTGTTATTACTGTGCATGTTGGTCGTTTTCATTTTTTGAAATTTTAACAATACTACACAGTCATAATAAACAGCCCCCGGCAGGACTAGGTGTAGGTTGATAATGTGCAGATAATGGGATAATGACAATGTTCAGCTTCCTGTCTGCGTGTGAGGACAGACATTTCCTCTAGCTGTGGAGCTGAAAGCTCTGGCACTCATAGCTCTCTGACACTTATCTTCACTAGTGTGGAGCCATCCAACTGCGACCTTGAAAAGGGCACTGGCAAACAAGGCCAGAGGAACACCTCCTTTCACCAGGCCAAAAACACTCATGTGGACTAATGTGACTCCTCACACCTAAAAAGGCACTTCTCGGTTTCACAACATTAATCCTGTAGAGACGTTTACCTTACTGACAAAGGGCTTGTTTGACTCAATCGAGCTGACGGTGCCAGATCGACTGTCTCTTCCTCTCTCACAAACACATCCCTCAGAAGTGGGTTTTTCCCCCTGTCAGAAGCTTTTTTCTGACAGCTATTAGCTGTTTATACAGTGAGGTGTTGGCATGGTAAGGATCACTTCTGCGCTGAAATAGACCGAACTACTGGCAGATTATTTGCACAAGTTTTATTTGGAGTCATTTAGCCATTTAGGGAAATGAGCGAGCCATGGACTGTAGTTAGTGCCAGCACATATGTTCTAATGCTATCTCAGAGGCTGTAGGTTACGTTATATAAAATCGCTGAATGCATAACTGAATATCAACAACAGCTACCTTTTAACGTTGAATCATTAATGATTATTTTATCGTTATCAATAAGACCATTTAAGAGGTTATGTTTTGTTTCATACTTTGTGTTGCTACTTTTGATTTCTGAACTGACAAGACATCTTTTTCTGCTTTTCTTCTCGGACATCTCTGCTTTTCTTGAAGCGGAGATCATGCACATGCTTCTCTGTCTAGTCATCTTTAAACCTTCCGTTTTCATTATTGATGTTTCTTTAAACAGGTCAATAATCAGACCAGCGAAGGTAAATACAACAACGAATCTGTGAAACTGCTGCACCCAGCACGGTGGTGTAGCGGTTAGCACTATCGCCTCACAGCAAGAAGGTTCTGGGTTCGAGGCCGGCGGCCGGCGGGGGCTTTTCTGTGTGGAGTTTGCATGTTCTCTCCGTGTCAGCGTGGGTTTCCTCCTGGTGCTCTGGTTTCCCCCACAGTTCAAAGACATGCAGTTAGGTTAATGTGGGGCGGCCTTGGGCCGAAGTGCCTTTGAGCAAGGTACTGAACCCCTGACTACTTCCTGGGCACTGTAGTATGGCTGCCCACTGCTGTGTGTGTTCACTGCTTAAATGTTAAATGCAGAGGATGACACCATTTCATCCAATGCATGTCCTATCCCAGTGTTTAAAGATAAAGATATAAATCCAGTTATTAAGCATTCTCAAGAGGTTTGGGAAAAGGTTCACAAATTGCACAAGATCTCCCACTACAAACAACTGTATGCTTCACTTTGGCTCAACCCAGAAGTGAAGATTGGGAAGCAGAAGGTTTTTTGGAAAAGATGGCTGGAGAAGGGTATATGCACTGTAAAAGATCTTTACAAAGAAGGGACATTTATGTCATTCAACGACCTTGTTCAACAGTACCAGTTGTTGGAAAACGGTGATTTCTGGAAATATTTACAAATTAGACACTGTGTAATTAAAAGGTTTGAGTCACAGAATCTAACCAACCCGATTGTTGACTATCTAGAAAACCCTCTAAATCGCAAGGCATCAACATTCTATCAAAACTCAGTGTCTTTAACTAGTGGCATATGTGACCATTTGAGAATAATTTGGCAGAGAGACCTTAACTGTGAAATTAGTGAGGATACATGGAGTCAAATCATAGCACAAAATGGCAGATATGTCAAAGATGCCAGAGGGAAGTTTATCCAATATAAAGTTCTACACCGCTATTATTGGACTCCCTGTAGGCTTTTTAAGGTAGGGCTCACAAACAATAATTTATGTTGGAAGTGTACAAAAGAGATGGGAACTTTTTTGCATGTCATATGGGAATGCCCCATGGTTAAGCCATTTTGGCACAGTGTGCTGAAATATCTGGAGGCATGGGCAGGAGTGACCCTGCCAGTATCCCCGCGTTTATGTCTTTTGGGAGATAAAACAGAAACCCCAACATTAAACAGAAAGGCATACTCGGTTTTGATGGTGGGAATAACCTCATGCCTTAGAATCATATTAAGGTATTGGAAATCAACCACATGTCCTAAACTCCAAGAGTGGAAAATCTTAATGAGTGAGACCACCTCCTATGAGGTTATGTTAGCAAGGATAAGGAGTAAAGGTCCTGTGGAACTGGGGCTTTGGGATTTTTTCATGGAACATCTTACTTCTAACTAGTGCCATGACTGTGAAGCCTGACTTAAGAAATATTATTTTATTTTATTTATTTTACTGTATTATTGGTACTTGTACAATGTTGTTGATATTCCTTTTTATTTTATGTATTTATTTATTATATTTTATTTTATTTTTGGACAGGGACTACCTAAGCCTTAGAAAATGTGTCCTTGTAATGCTGGCCTTTCTGTCTTTGTTTTCTACTGTATATGATGTACCACTGAAAGCTGTTACTGAGTGTGTTTAAATAAAAAATTTGAATTACAAAAAAAAAAGTAGTGGGCTAGTCCTCTGGTAGCCACAAGAGTTTGACTGTATTGCAGCGTGCCTTGCCAGATGGCAGTAGGTACTGTACTATTTTTATGATGGTCTCAATCCATTATAAATGGCCCAACTGTGTGTAGAACTCACAATCTCCCAGTCAGGAGGCGGACACTAGGCCAACTCGCGGTCAAAATGTTTGTATAAGCCAAAGCAAACTAAAAATTTCAGTAGGATTTACAAAGGTTTTAGAAACACTTGTATGCATATGCTGATCACCTGCAAAGTGCAAAGCTGAAAGACAGAAGTGGAAGGTGTCGTGTGTCCCCCCCCCCAATTTTGGCATGACATGGACAATGAGTGGAAAGGCATAAAGGCAGAAGTGGAAGTTATTTTGACTCACTTCTACAGCAATAATAAGATTTAAAAATACATGTGTATAATAATAATAATAATAATCGAGCACTAAATCGTTCAACTGAGACATTTTTACTATATTTTCTGTTGTCATAATTGAATGGTGTTTTATTTGTCTTCATTCATAGGTTTGTGTTGGCTCACTTTCTTTATTTTTAATATCCTTTAATTAATACAAATAATATAAAATAACTGGTTTTCATAAAATGTTCTGGGCGGCACGGTGGTGTAGTGGTTAGCGCTGTTGCCTCACAGCAAGAAGGTCCGAGTTCGAGCCCCGTGGCCGGCGAGGGCCTTTCTGTGTGGAGTTTGCATGTTCTCCCCGTGTCCGCGTGGGTTTCCTCC